>JAMBUN010000038.1:0-95559 GCA_030271035.1 Microascus cirrosus
GGGGGACCAGCAACTCGCTTTTTGGGGGAGGGAGGGGGAAGGGGGGGAGGGGACCCCAGGAGCGAGCGCACGCCCCAGAGAGGCAGTACCCAGCAAATGGAGAGCGGGCCTCAAAAGGTAAAGTATCGGCCATTCCCCAAGAACAGTAAAGGCAGCGCTGGAGTTCCTGCCCCCGGAATTGGCCTCTTGCGGCCCAACGCACAGATTCGTGGGCTAATCAGCGCGAGCCTAGACCGGCGCTGCCGTCGCGAAGTGTGCCTCACCGACGGCAAGAACACCTGCTGTGGATTCCCGTTTGTGGCTCTCGGCGGCAAGGACACTGCGGCCGGCGGACATTTCATTGGCCGCGAGCACAACGCCGTAGGCGGAGCACGAGAGGGGGTTACCCCTGGGAAATCAACGGAGATCCGGGTAAACTTTGCCAAGAGGGCCTCAAAATGCATTTTGATGTGAGATTCCCATCAGCTGCTGGCTCGAGCCCCGGTCAATCCCGGTCCGCCGAGAGCGACTTGTTCAGCGTTTGGAGATTGCCAGACTCCGTCTCCCAGATCGCCAGCGTCATGGTCTCGCGACACCCCAGAAAAAGGTTATCTGCGCTCGGTCAGGACGTGCCATCACCAGCCGGCCTCCCACCGAGAAGGAGGTTTTGCGCCTCGGAGGCAATCGGCGACTCCTTACCCAATGCGGCAACCTTCTAGATAACGGGTGGGCTTCGGTGGGGCTCAGCTCGTTCACGTGCGGCCAAGGGCTGGCACCGGTGTGGGGCGGTGCAGTCCCGCGTCGTATCGGGCAGAAGCTGGGGCAGGCGAGCACCGGTTCGGGAGTCTCGGGTTCGGGAGGACGGCACTCCTAGCGAATTGGGTAAGGCGGACGGGATGGGCGGAGCGGGATATATACTCGGAAGACGGCACCGGCGAGCCGGCGCGCGGGGGTTGAGGCCTGGGGAGAATTTGCAGGGCGGCGGCGGCGGTGAAGGGGCCTTTGCGGGTGAGGCTTGGCGGCGGTCGGGAGGCGCTGAGCTTTGGAGTGGCGGGCTCCGATTATTGGCTCCGACGCCGATCGCCTTGGCACACTTCCCCACCCAACGCCGACTCGGAGCGGAGAGCAAACGGGGGCTGGGGACTGGAACTCGGCTGGGTGTGTCCCCAGTGTGAACACCCACACAACGGTCGCCGGCTCACGGGGCATTCT
Source organism: Microascus cirrosus (assembly GCA_030271035.1). NCBI lineage: Eukaryota > Fungi > Ascomycota > Sordariomycetes > Microascales > Microascaceae > Microascus > Microascus cirrosus. The sequence continues at coordinate 1,192 of JAMBUN010000038.1, forward strand.
TCCCGTGTCATCGTCCCTCATTCTGGTGACGTGCATGAGGCTGCCCACCGCTCCATAGCCGAGCCGCCCCAGACACGGAAGTCGGAAGAAGTCGGGTTGCGGGGGACACGGCCTCAACTTAGGGATCGTGAAGACGAGGCGAGCAAGGCTGACTGCTTCCGTGATCCGGGTCGAGGCCATGTCGACTCCAAAATTCCCCAGCTCCACTGCAGCCAGCCTCGGAGATACGAGAGCGAACAGTCAGAACACGCACACACTCCAGACCTTAGTCCTCATATCCCCCGCCGTTAAGATTTTTATTGGGGGTGTGGGGGCCCCCGCGCCATTGGATACCAATGCCCCGACATGATGTCAAATGCGAGGTCACACTCCCGCGGGAACCAGCCTAATGCGCTCCGAGGCGCAATGGTCTTCCCTGATCGTGGCTGTGGCAGACCCCCCGGATCCTTCCCGGTCCAATCCGATGCACGATCCGCCTTCCATCATCATTCTAGAAGGTCCTGATGCAAATGCGTGCTTTTGGCGCAAGGCGAGTAACCCAGGAGCCAAGCTTCTGTCGCAAGGAAGCCGGCATTACTCGATCCTATCGTGGCAGAGCGTTGCGGGGACCCCGACGAGGCACCCCGCCTGCTGATGACGCACATTCTGTGGGCTTTCCTTCCATATTCCTTCTAGAAGTCGTCACTGACCAATGACAATATTGTCTCGGGTCACGTTCTTGCGGTGTTGTGGGGACGAAAGCTCAATCGTGGTGCCTACGACCCTAACAGATCGCTATCTTGTGTAAGTTTTTCGGAGGCCAAGGCTGCGATGTCTCCTTAGCGCAAAGTTACGGGGTCTCGTGACATGGAGAGGCAGAACTCGACACCTCTCTCGTCGAAAAGTCTCAGTCCTGATGCCCGTGGTCCGCCGCACCCGAGATCGAAGACTGTGTGGGTGTCGATGTCTCCTTGCTTCGCCTGTGGGTCATACGCTGATGGAGGACATCGCAGCGCTAAGCCTTCCCAAAACACACTTTGAAGGGCCTGAGCATTGATGCCACGATCTCGATAACTTGGATGTCATGATGGGACAGAGAAGGCCGCCGGAAAAGGATTGGATCTTCAGCAGATTGCGGTTTTCCGCGGGGATCCCCAACGGTCCTCTTCGCAAGTCTGTTAGTCTCGATTTGCATATAACATGGTCGCATTCGCAGGTACGATGGACTACTCGGAGCCCAGGGAGAGCAAGCTGATGTTCTCGTCCTCTCTCCAAAATTTGCACTCTCACCCATAAGGTGCGTGGCGGGCAGAGCTGTCGATGGCGAGCTATCGATGGTCGCCGAGATCGCTTACCACCTTGGAGGGATGGTAGATATAAGTCTCTTGGTGTGACCCGTAGAGCCTTGGCGTACGGGGGCCCAGGTGCATTCAGGGAACATCTTGGGTCTTGAAGCGTCCGTGGGAGGGGTCCTGGTCATATAACCAACCCCTCCGTCCGTCAGTTTCACAGCGGAGTTGATGACGTAGCGAGTGAGTTCCGAGACAAAAGCAGACGGATGAAGAAGGAAGCAGCGGGCGAGTCCGCGGCGGTGGACCGACGTTGGCTCGACTGATGATCCCGGTAGGCCATGCCGGCCCGTTTTAGTCGTTTGGTTTACAGGGAGGAGAGAAGATCACGTTAGAGGGTTCGTCGTTGGTATTTATGCCGTTGATTCGCCATTTAGATGTTTCGGGATGGTGGGAGCTTACCCCGGGCGCGTGCACATTAGACCAGAGCGTGAAGAAGTCTCCATCTCGACCCAGAAGTGCTATGTTGTTGATCACGAGGGCGGGAAGGAGAATCGCAAGCATTTCTCCACGTACATACCCATGAGGACAGACAATTATTCGAGGGGAGAGATCCTCGGCGGCGCTGTTGCCTTTCGCCATGAGTGCCCAAGCGCATCTCGCAAACCTGCTGAGCCCCAAACCGGGATATGTTTCTTCACGTTGCCAACCCGAGGTTAGAGAGCTCCACAGTCCCCGAGGCGATCACCCTCATAGACAACCTACTATCAGGACTTGCTCTATCCTCGAAATAGCTTCGTTCCCGAACGATCACGCACGATAGGACCACTTGCCTCCCATTTGCAGCCTCCGCCTCACCCAATAGCATACTACGTCTCAGGCCCTGTAGCACTTGCGTCCTATGAAGCAAAGGAGACCGTTCCTTGAACCCATTCTTCTCCTTCAAAATATCTTGCCCTCTTCTTCCCTCTCATCTTTCTCTTCATTCCGTACCGTCTCTCGCACCCAGCGCTATCAAGAAAGTAAAACATGTCGTCCGGCACACCTTACCAAGTGTCACTCAATACATCAGGTCAGGGCCACGGTCCGCATGTGAGTCCAAGTCTACACCAGCAATCTATGTCATGGGTCTCCGTATTCTCGTGACATCGTATTCATGCTCTGGCCGCCCTGGACCATGGCTTGTTGAGCGACGGTCAGCACGCATAACTAAGCGATGATCCTTCAATAACGGCAATCGGTAGTGACTAGAGCCACTTGAATAGAACACGAGAGGCAGTCTTTCACTTTAAATGCACATCTTTGTACGTGGGATACCCGTCGACCCGCCTATGCCCATGCTAATGACTTCCGAAATCTGGGCGATGATCCGTCAATTCGAACGCTGTCCCGATCATCCCAATGTTCTCGGAATTGAGGGAGGAGGAGGGCTCTGTTTTCTACAATGCGAAGGGAGGTTGGTGGTAACCCCTCCCAATTTCTCCCTCTCGCACCTTTCTGCCGAGACCGGGTCTGGCAACCCGAGACGGCCCAGCCTTGGATAAGATCTTCTTGTGCCGGCGTACGGCACATCTCCCGTTCCGTGTAATTAACCCGCGATATGAATGGTACTCCGGTGTCCAAAACAAGGTCACGACAGTTCATATATAACGTCCCCGCCCCTGAATTCCGCCTCAATGGAGTTCGACCTCATTCCATGCACTCTTGTGATCTCGCACCATGCGTTTCACTGCGCTCATCGTGGGCCTCCTCGCCCTCCCGGCGTCAAGATGCCAAGACCCTAACTCCGAGAAATACTTTCCCTCTCCATGGGCGACTGGCGGTACGAATTGGGATGAAGCGGTCGAGCAGGCGCGGGATTTTGTGGCTCAGTTGACCCTGACGGAGAAGGTGAATCTGACGACAGGAACGGGTTGGGAAGCAGATCGGTGCGTGGGTATGACGGGCTCGGTGCCGCGCCTAGACTTTCGGGGATTCTGTCTTCAGGATGGTCCTCTGGGTGTACGATTCGGTAGGCTACTCACCACTCCATTCCTCACACTTCCCTCTCCACCTTGTCACTGCAAGAAGAGAAGCTCAAAAAATAGCCGGAAACACCTCCGCCTTCCCCACGGGCATCAACGCCGCAACAACCTTCTCCCGTAACCTCATTCGCCGGCGAGGGAGCGCAATCGGCGCGGAGTTCTATGGGAAAGGCGTTGATATCGCCCTCGGCCCTTCCGTTGGGCCATTGGGGCTCTTTCCAGCTGGCGGCCGCAACTGGGAAGGGTTCGGACCCGATCCGTACCTTGCGGGAGTAGCGGTGGGGGAGACAGTAGCCGGTATCCAGGGCGAGGGGGTCGTGGCTTGCGTGAAACATTATATTCTTAACGAGCAGGAGCACTACCGAGGCAGCATATCCGCGGAGCTGGACGATCGCGTGATGCATGAGGTGTTTCTATGGTGAGCGATCAGCAGGATCGGCATGTAAGAACATTCCAAAAAAGCGGGTTGGCTGACTAGCTGGAATTCCCAGGCCTTTCGCGGACGCAGTGAGATCGGGCGTGGGATCTGTTATGTGCTCGTATAACCGCGTTAACGGGACATACAGCTGTGAGAACGGGTATACGAACCATCTTCTCAAGCACGAGCTTGACTTCCAAGGCTTTGGTACGTGAACGTCTCCCATTACTGAAAACTCCTCCACGAACTGACGCGCAAAGTCGTCTCGGATTGGGGCGCTCAACACTCAACCTACCTCTCCGCCCTCGCAGGCCTTGACATGACCATGCCAGGCGGCGGTCCGCCAGGCCCTTACCCCTCCCTCTGGGGCGGTACCCTCACTGAGGCCGTCCTTTCTGGCTCAATCCCACAGTGGCGTCTCGACGACATGGCCGTACGAATCATGGCTTCTTACTTCAAAGTGCACGACGGAAATGTCTCCCGCCCGGATGTAAACTTCTCGTCTTGGACTACTGAATCTGAGGGGCCGGTGTACTTCGCCGCTAATGCAAGCTGGGGCGTGGTGAATGAACATGTAGATGTGCAGGCTGACCACGCGGCACTGATCCGGGAGATCGGTGCCAAGTCGGCGGTCCTCCTCAAGAACGACGGCGCCCTCCCGCTCCCGAAGTTTAACTGCATAGCTGTCATAGGCGAAGATGCGCAGGACAACCCTGACGGACCGAACGCGTGCGTCGATAGGGCGTGCAACAACGGGACTCTGGCGATGGGCTGGGGTTCAGGCACGACAGACTTTCCCTACCTTGTCGCGCCAGCCACCGCCCTGCGTGAGAAAGCTGAGAGCGACGGGTCTATATTCTTAAACATCGGGTCTAACTGGGACCTCCGAACTGCGCGGGAGGCAGCGGCGACTGCCGAGGTCGCTCTCGTCTTTGCGAACGCTAATGCCGGAGAGAACTATGTATTCGTGGAGGGCAACGAAGGAGACCGGAACAACCTCACGCTCTGGAAAGGCGGCGACGAGCTCATCAACGCAGTGGCAGGTGTTAACACAAATACCGTCGTTGTCCTGCACACCGCTGGTCCTGTCCTCGTGGAGGAGTACAAGACGCACCCGAACATTACCGCCATCCTCTGGGCTGGCCTTCCGGGACAAGAATCCGGGAACTCGCTTGTGGATGTCCTGTATGGGGATGTGAATCCGCAAGGCCGCACGCCGTTTACGTGGGGGAAGAAACCCGAGGACTGGGGTGTCGAACTTTTGTACGAGGCCGAGACGAATGAGCCGTCGCAGGATCTCAACGCAGGGTTGTTTATCGACTATCGGTATTTTGACAAGAATGAGATTGAGCCTAGCTTCGAGTTCGGGTTCGGCCTGAGCTACACGACCTTTGAGTACTCCGATCTTGAGATAGAACGCGTGGCAGATGTCGCGTATGTGGCAGCTACAGGAGAGACGGGCGAGGCGCCGGTGCTGGGGGATGTTGGGGAGAGAGAAGATGCTGTTATGCCGGAGGAATTCGAGCCGGTGGACGGGTATATCTACTCGTGGGTCAAGGAGGAGGAAGAGGAGCTTGAGGAGGAGGAAGGTATTCCTGAGGCAAGTTACAACTCTGAGTCTCGAGAGGTTCATCCGGCTGGCGGTGAGCCGGGAGGCAATCCTGGGCTGTACGAGATACTGTACACTGTATCCGTCAGCATCGAGAACACCGGCGAGAGGGACGGAACCGAGATCGCTCAGCTGGTAAGTGCTGCTTTCCCTGGAATATCCGTGTTACTGCTAACGATTGAGAAAGTATCTGTCCAGTGGAGACCAGAATGGACCTGTACGCGTGCTCAGAGGATTTGAGGATGTCGAGCTGGAGGCGGGAGAGTCGAAGCGCGTTTCGTTCCACTTGACATACCGTGACCTTGCGATGTGGGACGAGGGCAAGGAGAACTGGGTGGTTACCGACGCGGAGAAGGTTGTTTTCGTCGGGAGCAGCTCGAGGGACCTTAGGTTGAATGGAACGCTGGGAGAATGAGAAGCCGAGCAGCAAGTGGGTACTCGGGAAGCCCCAAAGGAGCAGAACGCATGAGGTCTGAGGGAGAGCAGAGGTCTCAAGAAATGACTCCGAATCTAATCAGCGCATCCACATCTACAGGCTCACAAAGTTGCATAGAACGGGTGACAAGAAGATCTTCGTGTATATCACGCTTCAGGATAAGGTAAAGGGGTATCTAGGGCAAGAAGGTCTTTATATATCCATGTCTACATGAACTCCGTCCTGCTGGTGTCAAATTCTCCTCGTGCTATGTACTCCATTTGACCGATCTTCTCTCCCCAATTTCAGTCCTCGACACCAACCTTGAGCCTCTATTTCTTTCGCTGTGAACGGATTGTACCTTCTGCCCGATATCGTGTGGATGAAAAATCGAGATATGAACTTCACCAGTGCTGTGACACTGGCAGGATCTAGTGGTCAACTGAGTTCTCTGAGACTCTTGCGGTCTGAGCCGATGATATGACGACACTCCTCGTCGTACTCCCCGCCAGGAACAATCTGGGAACCAACCCGAACGTCAGGGCCGGAGAAGGATCCATCAATCATTGCCCTGAGAAGTGTGGGTCACGTTGACCAGTGTTGGCACAATCTGAGGGCTAATGTGGTCATCCAGGAGCAGAAAAGGGCTATCAGCCCCCTTAGGCGGCGTTGGTGGTGACGAGGTTTGGAGAGGGTTCAGTAGCGGTGGTACTCTCAGGTCCCGGGACAAGTAGAATGTCAACTAGTTAATGTTTCGCTAGGGTCTGGACCTCCAGCGCTGAGTCGATGTCGTCAATGTTGACAGGATCAGAGAACTCGGGAAAGCTGTGTTTGTGAATGAATGGATTCCTACCCGGCTTTCCGGTCTCAATAGGGCTATTCTTGCGAGTGGTATTGGTGAGTTAAGGAAGACCGGAAGGCACTCCAAGCGTACCAAAGGCGACAACGCGTCAGTAGGCATGGCAGTAGCCGTCAACTCTGTCGGCGGGGTCGACCTGGGAATTTCGGAATATGTTGATGAGTTCGTGGCCAGGTCCACTGCTGAACGGTGACAGTTGGAACCGGTACGGCGGGCGAGTAAGTGGAATTGCCGATTTCGTACGCACGAGGAGTCTCAACATCGGCAAAGAGACCTAAGATGGGACTTAGTCGCTGGGTCCAATGACCTCGGGGTTCTTGCTACTCTGGTCGACCGGGGTGGTCTCCAGCTCGAAATCGCCACGACCAAGGAGTGGTCATCAGAACAGCGCGAGCGGTTCATGGAAGCAAGAACAGCAATGGTGTTCAGGACATGGGAAACCTGTGAATGAAATCATGTTAGTTATTGAACAAAATGAAGTAAAGCACCCGCCAAGGAGGATATTGATAATGAACCGTTGTGATGTGCAGAATTATTGAATTCAAATGTTTGTTACAGTATCCTTGGATATATTTGTGTGAAAAGAAGCCATGCTCTAGTGAGGATGGATGAGGCTGTTGACAGAAGAGAGTAGAGGATCAAGGATCCCCCAATCACACCAGGAATGTTCCACTGGAGCATTGGATGACTCACGAGAGAATATGTAGACAGCTCAAGGCATTGGATTAAGGCAATGCAATATTGTTCACTTCGTCAAGGACTCCCTATTCATGTAACCATGAAGTTGCTCACCATGGCTTTCCCAGTGTGATTTTCCAGCCATGAAAATCCATGAATCAGAGTAGTGTAAGTGGTTCATACTGATATACACTCTCTGTTGAAAAATGGTGCCATTCCTGGTGGACTTAGCTAGTGCACTCTCTTGCAATTCCAAATCTGTGGAAAGCAGTAGAAACTTAGAATTCCTCTGCTCCAAACAAGAGTCATATCACCTTATCTCGAGGTGTGAATGCCGTCTGTTAAGACCGTGAAACTGCCAAGTCCCTCTCTTCAGGATGATACCTCTTGGAAACCCACTTCAAGTAGTGGGAAGACGATAGAACAACCCTTATCTTCCTTCACTAGAACAATTCCAACAATCGTGAAGCCCAAATGGCTAAACAGTGAGTGGCAATTATAGAGGAATAAATGAATCCTCCTTTAGTTAGACAATGAACCAAATAGCTGATCTGTGTCCGCCAAATACATTCTGTTACTACCTTCGTCATTGTCACCAAACACTCCATAGCCCCTTATCTGTAAAACCCGCACATCTGCACAGAATGCCCTCCTTACACAACGAACGGATCCCACAGATGACGCCCATAAATAAGAGAAACTTGCAAAACCATCCTATCGTACAATTATAGGTTCCGCCCATCTCATTCTCACCAAGTTTTGCCAATTTAATCTTTACTATATTCTGGGTTTTGCACCCCAAACCTCGCTAAGCGCCCAACTGTCGTAGCTTTCTCAGCTAAATTACAATTGTCAAGTGCTCTCTTTCTGCCTATTGCCAGGGGTGCCTTCTATGACTTCGAGATACGTACTGATGTCCTCGGAAGCTTACCATTTAAAGAGAAAATGACTAAACCCTCACAGGTGCAAACGGATGTTGAGAACTGCAATGCCATTGCAGTTCGCCTATTGATCTAATCAACCCTGAGAAACACTAGGATCTCATAGGTCAATGAGGAAGGAGGGAAAATAATGCACCAACTCGTGGCGCTGGACCAGTGGAGGGCCATGCAGCCCTGAAACTCGAACTGCTCCGCAGATCATCTGCGAATTCCGATAAGGCTTGAGACCCTTTCAGAGGCACAAGGAATGGCTTCACCGAGACTACGAGGGCGAAATCCTGATGGACATATCCACCATGGTGACCAAGATTCGACGACTGATTCTCAATCTCCGCCCAAGGCTCGAAGCCTGCCACCAGTTGAATGGGAAGTTCGAAGAGATAGTGGAAGAGGATCTGCCGGAAACGCGACGACAGAGAGATGATTAAGCAGATTCCCCTGGGTTACTATAATTAGAGGATAAGGAAGTTATTTACGCAATGATGGAGCGGGCAGAATGGGTGACAAAGTACTATTGCGTATTTATCTTTTTTACCATTGCTGCTTTTTTTTCCTTTTTTCTTTTATTATTATTATTATTATTATTATTATTATTATTATTATTATTATTATTATTATTATTATTATTTAGATATATTTTAAATGTGTTTGAAGCTGTTATTCTACACTGGTGTGAAACTTAGCAGTTGTGACCTAATGCGTCGCAATTTACACAGTACAGCCTTAGAGGAGCCGTTTTCACGAAGGCGACATATAGTGAACAAAGGGATGAGGGGTGGAAAACACGCGTCGAGTGACTGGAGCCTGTCAAATCTCGACGTCACACTGGAGATATTTTCCCAACTCATATAGAAGTACTTTGACCTACTTCTCCCTGCCTCCACAACTTCCACCCTCGACTTGCAACTAACCAGCTGCAGAACAGACACACACGTTCAGGACGGCCTCCCGCTCGGTAAGGTCAACGTTGATTACCACCACTTCCGAATCCATGCCGAAGACTACCGAACGTAATATTCCAGACGTACCACACCCCATCCAGCGCCGACCATTTACCCGCCCAAAATGCCTGAAGCCTTTTAACCCTTACTCCCAAAGCGGCTTCTTTGATGCGGATCTAATTGGTTGTATACACTCCATACCCAATTAGAAGCAGCTAATATGCCAGGAGAGTGACTAATAAGTCACAGGTGCGAGCAGAGTACGAAAACTTCATGGGTGTCTTTCACACTGCACCATCCGCCAGTTCAGAAACCGGACTTCATCCCAGCCATGGTAGTAGTTTAGGAAAAATGCAATATACCTCAGTCTTTGGCCATAGAATGCTTCGAGGCTTACCCCATAAGCACATCACACTCGATCATCCGGAGAGTATTTGCGATGGTTTCCAAAGCCGACAACGTCCCGGGGGTCCACAAAGATTGGCTTCGCCTTGAATATGACCACGAACTCAGGGTGAGCATTTCTGCCAGTCGAACAGGATCCCATATGGAGTTCTTGAGGTTCGGCACAAAAGAGACGAACTATCCGAACTACGTGAAATGCTTGATGGACTCGAGGAGGACTTTCTTGCCAATGCACGAGCTACAGAGAATAAGGTATTGGACCATCCATGCGGTAGTCTGGTGTATTGGGATATTCATGCCGTTCGGAGGTGGGAGCGACATTATTCGGACCTCTTCGCCGAGATCTCTCATGCGATGCACGCGAACTGCAGCCTGGCTTGGGATGTGGGAATGTGGAATAAGATTTTGAGATTCCTAGACAGACTGGTTTTCGGTACCAAATCAACATATTTCATAGGCAAATAACCCGAGGAATTCGCAGGTAATGGACGGCATTGCTCTTGCAAGCCCTCGTACAGCATCCTTTTCTGTGTATGAGGGAAATGTCTTGAAACGGAGTCCCCAAGGTTTCCTGTATGCAATACCCTAAACTCAATCCGGTCTAAGTTGAGATGTCTTGATAACTTTACTATTCAGACATATCACCAACACGGTTCGTTATTTTTATTGCAATTTCAAACTCCACGATGGAAGTGAGCAATCCATTCCTTTCCAACTTCATGAATGAGTAGAATATGAGTGAGCGCCCATGCATATTCAACATTAGTTCCTCAAGTGCTAACCAGATATACCCTAGGTGGAAGACGCCACGGCCAAATTCTCTAAGGCTCTTAGGATCCTCAACACGCTTATTGGCCCCTACGCGAAGGCTGGGAGCGACGGGACCAAACTGGCCGTCGGTGAGGTCAAGTCCCTTTCCTCGGCGGCTATTTCACCCGTTTTTGACCTTGTGACTTCGGCCATCGCCGTAATTGACTCCTGAATTACAATCAACCAACGTTAGGCGCGGTTCTGGAGGGAGGAATTTTCTCACAAGCGAGCTCCGACGCTCTTCGACGTGTTTGGGAAGACCGGAGAGAGGGCTCATCATTGGAAATGAAAGATAAACATTGCATTTCCTAGGATCACTGACGCTATATTACCTTAGACGTAGCAACATGGGAGAATCTGGATGGCAGCGACCCTGATGAAAGGCCGGATTTCGTTGGTTTGGCTGGGCGCCTTGGTTAGCCGACCTCAACCTGTACAGGATAGTGTTCCAGTAAGAGAGCTAGACACATCGGTGCATTGTGTACATTTGGTGGGCATCTATGGAGATAGTTTGGAAGGATGCAAACATATAGAGTGGTTACGGAACAGAGAAGGCTGTGTGGGAAAATAAATACAATTTTTCCTTTGAGAAACTGTTCGATAATTATAAGATAGACATAATTCTAGCAGAAACCTGAGGACTACCTGCATGGTGAAGTGGAATCAAAGGTAGAAAGAACTATGTTCACCTGATTTGTACCGGGATCAAGCAACCGGATTGCACAAAGTTGAAGACGAAGCAGAACAAGCACCATTTCACTTCCGGTGCATTTGAGGATAAGTTCCTCTACAACTTATAAAGCTGGGCACCTGTCAAGGACTGTTAAAAAAATGGGAAGCATGGGAAAGAATGCACAAAAAAGCTACGGATAGAGCCACTCCGAGGTTTGAACTCGGGACCTCTTGCAGTTAATCGAAGACCCAAAGCAAGAATCGTACCACTAGACCAAGTGGCCTTAAATTTCCATGCAAAGGTGCCCTGATGGTGTATTTAGAGGTTGGGCTGCTGTGGGAAAGTGCTTCTCACGGGTGCTGGCTGACGGCGACAGGCAAACATTGCGTCTGTCAACTGGTACGCCGGCGTCCCAACGCGATGGCCACTTCCCAACAGGCCAAAATCCGAGCCAAAACATCGCGCAAGTAGTACGTTTGATTTGGCGTGCGCGTGATGCGGGACTGCAAGCGGAGACGGGTTCCTTCCCTGCTGTTCTCTGCCTCTGGCATGAGAGCGGCGACGCTGATTATGCCGCTTGCGACGTCGCTAAATGAAGGAATGGGCATACATAATTACCAGAAGCTAGAGGATGCAGACAGAATATTTGCCTTGGGTCAATTTGCTCGAAAGTTGTGGCATAATGAAACTACTGGCCTCGTCGACTGCCGACAGTGTCGTCGCTTTCGGACGTCTGTCGTCGATTAAAGTTGCACAAATCACATAAGCAGGGATGCCTGAGGCAATTAACCTCGTTGCCCTACGACTGACATTTCGTCATACCTGCCAGGGTCACAGGGGAAGCTTCCCCAGGGTCCACCTGTGCTGACCAATTACGCGACTCGGGTCGCACGCCCGTTTCATCCACTCAAACCAAGAGCTCTGCTTTCAACTTCACTCATCCCTCCCCTCCTCATCCGGGCCCTTCATATCCTTCACTTCCCACCACACACACCACTCGTCTCCGAAGAAATGAAGCTCCTCTCGCTCGCCGGTTCTGCCGGCCTTGCAGCGGCGGCCGCCTTGGACACGCAGATCCCACTCAACCAGGAACCCCTCGGCGTCTCGCTCGTCGGCGGCTCGCACGAGACGAAGGTCGTTGATTCGAAGGCGCTCCAGGACGCCATCAAAGCGGAGAATCTGAAGGCTAGGGCGGACAAGCTTTACGAGATCGCGAAGCTCTCGGAGGACGAGTACAACCACCCAACAAGAGTTATCGGCAGCGCTGGTATGTGACTCACGCCTTCGCACTCCCTGCCCCCCAGGGGCTCTCCTCCCTTAACATTACTCGTACTCTAGGGCACAACGGAACCATCGCGTACATTTACGCCGTCCTCGCCGAACTGGGTGACTACTATACCGTCTCCACACAGTCCTTCCCGGCCGTCTCCGGTAACGTTTTCGAATCGCGCCTCGTCATCGGCGATGCCCTTCCCGAGTCGGCGTCTGCTATGAGCCTCACGCCCCCGACGAAGAACAAGGAGCCTGTTCACGGCGAGTTCGCCCTCGTGGCCAACAATGGGTGCGATGCCGCCGACTACCCCGCCTCCGTCTCGGGAAGCATCGCCCTCATCCAGCGCGGCGAGTGTCCGTTCGGTGACAAGTCTGCCCTGGCTGGAAGCGCCGGTGCCATAGCGGCAGTAGTATACAACAATGAACCGGGTGCTCTGCAGGGAACACTTGGGACCCCTGTACCTGAGCATGTTGCGACTTTTGGCCTCTCGTTAGAGGACGCCAAGCCGTACGTGGCTCAGCTGAAGGAAGGGAAGAAGGTTGACGGCAGCGCGTACGTCGACTCGATTGTGGAATCCATAAACACCCACAACATCGTCGCCCAGACTACGGCCGGCGACCCCGAGAACTGTGTCATGCTGGGCGGCCACAGCGACAGCGTTGAAGCGGGCCCAGGCATCAATGACGACGGCTCGGGCACCAACTCTCTCCTCGAAGTCGCCACGCAGCTCGCCCAATTCCATGTGAACAACTGCGTTCGCTTCGCATGGTGGTCCGCGGAAGAGGAGGGCCTCCTGGGCTCAGACTACTACGTCGCGCAGCTCCCCGAAGAGGAGAATATCAAGATCCGGCTGTTCATGGACTACGACATGATGGCCAGCCCCAACTTCGCTTACCAGGTCTACAATGCTACCAACGACGCCAACCCCAACGGCTCGGAGGAGCTGCGGAACCTGTACGTTGAGTGGTACGAGTCGCAGGGGCTCGATTACACCTTCATCCCGTTCGATGGGCGGAGCGACTATGACGCGTTCATCAAGAATGGGATTCCCGGCGGCGGTATCGCCACTGGGGCCGAGGGTGTCAAGACGGAAGAGGAGGCGAAGATGTTCGGGGGTGTGGCTGGTGATTGGTACGACCCTTGCTACCACCAGCTCTGCGATAACCTTGATAACGTGAATATGACTGCCTGGGAGGTCAACACCAAGGTAAGAACTTCCCCTCCCTTCCCTTTTATCCGTGTGAGCTTACTGACGCCGGGATTAGCTCATTGCGCACTCCGTTGCTACTTACGCCAAGTCCTTAGATGCATTCCCCAAGAGGACTGCACCTGGAGTGGCTCTCGCCGCCGAAGGTGCGATGTACGAGCCGAAGTATCACGGAAACATGATGGTTATTTAAGCTGTATAGCTAAGGTCCTTTTCACGGGCAGATAGATATCTGTTATGTGGCTTTTTGGACCGGGGCCGATTGAGCATAGTCGTTAGCACCTTTCAAATTGATAGTCGTACGCAGGCACGGAGGATTCGGCGAAGATGTAAACGCGTTTCCTATTCTGGGGTTGTTTTGATCGCCTTCTCTATTGGGGAAGTCCCAATTTCTCCTGTTCGCCCACAATCATCCCCACCGCAAGTGAAGCAGTACATCCCGGGCCAGCCGAGACGCAAAACTAAAAATGAATAATTCAAGGAACAGGACCCAAGTAGAAATGTAGAATAGTGGTTGCGAAAGCATTACTATGGCGCAGTACTATGCGGCCTCGCCGTCAAAGACCACCCGTGAGAACAAGTCTCATCCGAACGCGACGTCGACACACGTTGCAACCCGAGGTCAGCAGGCCTCGAAATATCCGGGGAGCCGTCTCTTTCCCTCCATACCTCCCTAGCCTCCCGCCCCAATTTCTTCATGTCATCAACCGCTTCGGGAAGCTCCGGCAACGGCGGCAGCGGTTTGTTGTGCCCCTTCGCAGCTCCCCCATACGGAATGGAAAAGTTGGGAATACGCCGGCGGCGCGTGCTCTCCGGCGATACCTCACGAGTCTCTGGGGTTGATCTCTCCACGTCCTCTTTTGCACTCCTACCCCCGCGCATTATGCAGAGCATGGTAGAAAACACGACGCACTGGCGGGCGATCCAGAGCAAGAGCAGGAAGAGCACAATCACGACGCCGATGATAGTCGTGATGGTGATGACGGTGCGGCGGTTGCTACTGTGGGTTTGGGCGTTGATCTGTGAGGTGGGGGCAGGGCTGATGATGGGGAGCATGTCGAGTTCCTGCTTGGGAAAGATTTCGGTGCGCGCCATTGTTGATGGGCGGGTTCCTAGACGGGGAGATTTCCAGGGCGTGAAGTCTCTGGGAGTTGCGCGACTGGACACCTTACTGCAACTTGAAGATGGAAGCCTAGGGGAAGCTAGGCAGGTTGGAATCCGCACCTAAGAGGATGTAGGAGGGGTTAATATAGAGGGCTCTATGACAAGGTAACCGGCGAGTCCCATAGTAAAGTACAAGATATTGTTCCCTTGAACAAGTGTCATGATCCTGAAATCAGCCGCACTATCAAACGAGGAGCCAAGCTTCTGTTCAGCACACCCGCATTGTTCGCCTGGCCCGCATACAAAGAGAATACAGCTCGCTACTTTGTCAACCCCATAAAGAAAAATGGCAGGATTCTGTCAGACTTGGTTGTCGGTGAAAAAAGACCCACTTGGTTGGACGGTGAAGACTTGGTTGAGCGGGTCTCTCACGATGTCTGGGGTTTGTGGAACCTCTTCGGTCGCATTGCCTGTTAGTAAAAGTCCGATTCGCTAGTGCGGATATAGCCTGATAGCTTCACCATAGTGGTTTAGCAGCTTTTTTTTCCTGGACTGGCCGCTTCAAATAAAGGATTCGATGGCGCGAACTGCTTCGGTTCAACAGATTCGTCTTCGATCTTTGTAGTTGGCGGGGCTTCCGTCCCGCAGGTGCCGGCCTCATTCGTCGTATAGCAGTTAGAGAGCCAGATTGTAATCGAGAACATGGATCAGCCCATCCCAGATCAATATATATCAATCATCGGCGGGTCATGGTGCCAGTGCGGGGACGGGGGCAGTTCGCACGGCATCGACATCGGATCGGGTCTCCTGCGAGCGCGTCCTTGTTATTAGCGAAGTTCATAGCAAGGGCTCCGGCTCGGCCTACCGGTCCTCTTCGTCTTGTCTATCAGGAGCTCTTGTCGATTGGGACCTCAAGTCCCGTGGATGGGGTTGTTGGGGCAGACACTAAATATGAGTAACGTTTATAGGAACGCTCCTGGTGGTGCGGAGTGCCGGAGGCCAACAAGCCAAGAGCCAACGTCTATAGACATGCAAAGTTTCAGCGCAGTATGTGAGCCTCGCTGGTAGTCATGTTTCTGGCAGGTCATATATATCGATCTCGTCTGGAAAATGGGCTCGAGTTCACTCCGGAGCGCATGCAAGAACACGTGCCTATGCCGTGCCGAAACGGGTCCAGACATCATACGGGATGTCCAACGGGATGTCCACGCAACGCAAAACACAGAATGTTGTTCCTTTTTTGGATTGAATGGACTTGGGTCTGGTAGTTTCTTTGTCGAAAACAACATTCAGGTCGAGGACTGAGCCATGTGCCGGGTACGCACGTCTGATCGGAACAAGTGAATATGGCCTAGCCTACTTCCGGTTAGGTCACATTGGCAGGGCTCGTGTCTTGAAGATCGCTCATTTTGGCTACCGTAATCATGCCCTACGATCTGGAAGTGATGTGGACACCGTCGCGTTGATGCGAAACTTTGCGGCTCATAGGTCGTCTCGTATGCGCATCCCCGTGGAGTAGCCGAAGGGTCTGCAAGAGGCGTTAAGGAAAAGCATCGCTTCCCACACGCTCGCAGAAGCGGAGAGGGAGGAGGGAATCATAAACGCCTTCGCCACCGTTTCGGGTTGTCGCGTGACGTTTCAAAGAAAGCTGGAGGTGTTTGCTTCGGCTTCTCGCGGATGTGATATGTCAGTCATGGAGGACAATCCGGGCGGCAAATCGCAATGGTCGCCGATGTGAGAGGCGGATAAAAGGTCAAGTTGGAAAAGGCCAACGCGGTGGAGGCAGACAAGCCTTTCTGCGTTGTCGAAAGTCGGTGTGTCCCAGGTCGCGCATTCAACAGGTGAGGGTAACAGATGAGGCTCCAACGTCCTCGGCGGCTAAAGATTGACGCGTTTGTAGTCGAGGCTACGCGAGTCAGAGACGACACGGGCACCTCTAGATATGGAGCTCGGTGGTAGCGTGAGAGCCAGGGGCAACATGGGGAGAGGGCCCGAAGGTCAAAGGCGAGCTGACGCTGACGGGATACGGGTAGGGAGGATGGGATAAAGCGGGGGTGTCCGGAAGACCGGGGAGGAAGGGGGGAGGGGCCTAAGATACAGCCTTGGAAAAGGTTGGTGGGAGGGGCTCTCTCCCGACAAGGCCGCTCATTGTAATCTCCACATCTCCAAGTTACTTTCCCTCTGGATCCACCAGCCTGGATGTTCCCCAATCGGCTTTTACGGCGAACGCTGGGTCTCTGACGGTTTGCCCATACGGCGATGGCCAAATCACTTTCACATGCAGCTGTTGCATTTACGCCGTCGCAGAATTGCAGTCTACCTTCGAAAATTGACCTTCCAAAAACCACTCCGCCGCTTTGTCGTGGCTATTGTTTCCCCGAACACTTGGTCGGAGGTCGGGCATGCACATAACCGCGATGGCCTACCTCCTTAAACGACAGACGTACCTACACTGTTCCACCCGGCCATGCTGCAGCGGTCCATTGTCTCATCCTCGTTGACTCGAGACGCAACGCTCCGCTAATCATGACTCATGTTTGGTGGGCGTTACTTTGGCTTCCGCCGTGGGCGTGGTGTACTTTCCCAAGGTGACCTCCCCTTGGTGTCGTAACGCCCCGTTCCCAGCTCAGACGCGCTAATACGACTCCTCATTTATGAGTTGGCCGAGCTGGTTCACCAGTTTCTCCCTCGCCTTCCTATTTTTGGCCACATCCCTGCTCTCCTCCCCCGGTGTCAATTTCTTGGTCGGGTAGTGGCTCGTTGGCATCATTGATCCGTGCTCGGCAAAGATCCCGGCAGCGTCACCCCCCTCCCCTATGGCCCGCGAATCCCGCGCATCGAGCAAATAGTGCCGATGGATCGAACCCTGTGCGCAAAATCTGGTAGCAGATATGGATCCCTGCATTATGGCATTAAATACTTCGAGCCTACACCGAAGCGAGGTCCCTGGTGGTGAATGTGGCGGGTTGGCAAGGGCTGGTTCCGAAGCCGCCACACCCACAGCCGATTCCTAAATGAAATTGGGAGCGTGAGCAAGCACTACACGGGCAGGACGGAGGGTGTACCCCGTTTGATAAACTCGAACGCACAGAATTTGTTTGCCAGAACGGATTGATAGCTTGATATCGAAAGGTTAAAATGTGGATGCATCTTGTGAAGTCGCATAGTGTCGGCTTAGCTCGAGTATACGAAATGCCTCCGCCTGGGAGGATTGTGTTCTGTCAAAGCTCTAGCTGAAGGCGAGCGCGCCGTTGGCCAAGCTCACGGACAAGGCGATGATGATTCCTAGCCTCTGGTCCCGGGAACCAAAGCGTACGTACAGTACTTGTGTAGAGGCTCTAGACTTGGGAAACAAAGCCTCTTGTTCACACAGTACCAAACCATAGTGCTTACACAGTAGCATTACCGCTTTCATCGTCTGTCCCCGTAGATCCCGTCCGATAGCTTATGAAGGCTCGGAACGTAGTATCCGCCGCCGCCGCTTTCTGTGCCAAGGTCGGAATAAACACACGTCATCGCGAAAGACAACGTACATTTTCACGGGCGCCCCGCCAGAAGCTTTGGTGGCCGGGGGAGGGAGCGGTGTTTGTTAACGCTATATTTCCAGGATGGGAGGCTCACAGGTACGGTGAATGTTTGACTTGGAAGGGGTGGGGTTAAGGAGCATGAAGGCACGGAGGCTTCAACTGAAACAGGGAATCTGTCGTTGTCGGTGGAAAGGGCCATATGAACATGCCCTATTGGGCGTCGCGCAGTCGAGTCTCACCCCCTCCGCGCGGATAGATACGCACAGTTGCGCAGTCCAGCGTCGCGTCATAGTATGAGCGCGTTGGGCCCTGCCGGGATGGGAGAGTGGAGGCTCCTCTCAGGTAGTGGTCGATAGAGTCGAAGATTGAAGTACGAGGTGATATCTTTCTCGCGTCGCCCCTATTGACATGGGCATATGCATGATACTGCGAAAAGCTGAGAAAGCACACACAATGTGACGTCTGGAATTAGAAGTATCCCCTCCATTGGGGTGTTCCCATGGCGATGTCTTTCCGTCCAACACTGCCCCCGCCGTCCACATCAGGTGGCCTGCGGCCAACTGTGGGTACGAACCTAAGCGCGAAACACCGGTATGGCTGCCCAAAAGGGAAAGTATATCCTCAGAGTAAATAATATTTTTCGGCCTATCAATGGCCGGAGGCCGAGAAGCGAAGCGAGCGCGGCAACCCATCAGAATAAATGCTAAGTTGAAGCTTTTGCTCGAGAGCTTCAGAAGCCCCCACTCCTATCCTAGACTGTCCTTGTCGTCACTCTACCGTATCATTCACTTGGTTCGGGGTGCTGCTTCGGTCACGCTCCCTTCCGAATTCTCCGAAGCACCAGGCAGAGGCCCATTGCGCTCCTGGTCTTTGATCCATCGCAAAATGCGGAATTCAGAGAGCTCCTTCTCCTCGAAGATCCACGTTGATGATACGTGGTCAGACCTCCTTTGTACTGTTAGACTCCGGGTATAGCGGGTGTCCGAGACGAGTGTCTTCGTGTGAGACATCCCCGAGACTAGGTTTGACTTACGCATCACTCAGAGCACAGTCTCTAGACCAGCTATCATCCTTCGGAGAGTCCATCCGGAGCTTAGGTAGCGTGTGTGGGTGAGGTCACGTTTTAAGATAGGGCTGGGACACATGTGATAGCCTCGTTCTTGGATGATGGTGATGAGAAGGCTCTGGGGTGTTAACGAAGTATAGATGACAGATATGTGAAGTTGGGAAGGACGCCTTTTAATAGTGCTTCACGGACTATCCATATCTTCAAACAGGATACGATGGTTCGCAGATTTGGCGTTTGTACAGGTTGAGGGCCACTGGGCCGCGACAGTTCCGTGGCACATCCAGAGGTACCATGTAGGAAGCCGAATCGTGTTGGAGAGCTCCCGGGAATAATCATCGATTCCCCGGTTTGCCAGACAATACGGAGTTATCCCAGTCAGAGGACTGGAACTGCTTCCGGAAATCTGATCTATCCTTACGTCCCAAGAGGGACTACAACTCCTGAGCCCCGGGTAGCTGGGAACTCAAACAACTCGAACAGGAGCGCCACATAAAGAGCTCAGATTTCTATCTCTTGATTACAGCCAATTACACGGCGCTTGCGGAGCGGGTTGCTGCAATAGCCGCAGGAGAGGGACGGGAGAGCCGACCATAGGTGTATTACGGCAAACGTAAACTCCTCGCCCCATCATCAATATTGAAGCATTCAACCTGATACTGCTGGTGCTTCTCGCGAATATGATGTCCGTGCGAGTACACATGCTTGCCCCACTTAATCGGCTCTACGCAAGTTTTCGGGCTGAATTCTTGAACTCTTGAATACAACATCTTCTGAGCGTGAAGGCCGGAGATGGTGTGCGCTCAAGGGGTGATGAAACTCACCGGGGAATATTATGGAACAGGCCGTAGAGGAAATGGCGGAGTTGGGGCATTGGAGAGGACATCCGTCGGGAGACTTCGGGCAGTATCCGGTGGCGCTGGTGATATCCCAATTCAGAGTCTAAGCCTGGTTGATGGCTGACGCCATGATCCAATTAGTTGCACAGCGGCACCGGTCACACCGCCTAGGAAAGAGAGGGGCCAAGATGCTATACCTCCAAGACTGTGGGCCCTTATGCCGCCCACCCATTGTCTTCGTAGTG
Source organism: Microascus cirrosus (assembly GCA_030271035.1). Classification (NCBI taxonomy): domain Eukaryota; kingdom Fungi; phylum Ascomycota; class Sordariomycetes; order Microascales; family Microascaceae; genus Microascus; species Microascus cirrosus. The sequence continues at coordinate 21,494 of JAMBUN010000038.1, forward strand.
ATCGATATTAGGGCTGGCGGCAGGTACTTCACACCGGGGGGTACAAACCTCGGACAAATTCGCCCAGCCCGTCCACTTCCGGATACAATGCCTGGACCGATCACCCACCCACCCCCCTCCTTTACACCAGCACTAATATTAGCTGTGGTTGATCATACTTCTGCATTGGTAAGGCTGCAGCCACCTCCTGCTTATATTGCAGGCTACGCCCTATATTCTCGATCAATCTGCGGTGCAACATGTCTGCTCAGCCTGTAACGGTCTTGCCTCTCCGGGTGCTCCAGGAACTCAATAACCCATGATGCCCTTTGCATAGATGTGGACACGGGGACTGTTTTAGGGGTCCTAGCAGATGCCTGGACCATTATGTTGCCCCATAGTCCTCTCGACATGGTCCTCACCTCCTCCCTACCTCGTGGCCACCATCGTCATCTTGTCCAACATCCAACTCCATACACGCCTCCCAACAGAACATTCTTCACTATAATGCCAAGAAAAGCCTTGGAGACGCCCACTGTCACATCAAGGGTATACCGGAGCCGTCAACTCCCATTGCATTTACTACTTCGTCGGAAAACGATCGCCCCCGTTAATTAAGCGACACCCTCGTTATTGACGAGCACGTGTTTGCATGTTGCAATAGCAATTTAACTCTGAAACAATGTTGTTTGTTGTTACGGAGAAGAAACGCAACCAGGACGGGAATGTCATTCGCGGATCCGAGAAAGAGGTGGGACGACGTGATCCATGAAGCGCCATTCCGTACAAATTTCGATGTGAGGGGGATTCTTTGTTGGGCACCCTGAGCCATGAAGGCCGGACTGACGAGCCTATTGATACGAGCAGTGCAGACACTCTACCCCACTCGAGGCCTTCCCCATACTACGAGTTCTCATACTCGGATGCGATCCGAGTGCTCCGCGACTCCTCTCCTTACTCAAATTTGGAAGATAAATATTTGTTCAGGCGTGGTGGTTATTTGCATTCCTCGGACTGGAATACCGCCACCGATATAATCGAAGCGCCGAACTGTCACTCGCTGCATATTGGTTATCTACTTCCCGTCTTCTACCCCTGCCCCGTTTATGGTGAGCTGAGGAGGTGTTTGGCGGGTGACGCGCGCTCATCGTCGTCAGGTAAAGAAATGGCTCTCTTTTCCGCAGTATCATACTGCTCTGCTCCTGACGTGCAAAGGGACCTGAGAAGAAGACGTTCGCTTTATTAACTTACTTTTTCCAGTCAGGAGGAGTGGAGACTATGGCAGCTGAAAGGATGAGACTCGCCGAGGATCTACGCGAAACCCCCTGTCCATGATACCTAAGTTTGCGGGCCATCTCCCGTGTCAACTTTCCCCGGTCAAAGACCAAGGTATCGTTAAGCTATTTTCAAACAATTTGTAGTAAAGCTTCATTCTAGTAATACGCCTCGCTTCTCCTCGGTGGCTCGTGCCCCGGATCGTTGTCCTCTTCAGCCTCTGGCATGGGACGGACGGCCTGTGCAAAACGGGGTTGGCAGTGAACTATCTAGATATACCCCGGAACGATATTTAAAAAAAAACAAAAATAGAACACTGGGAGGCAGGAATGGGGTCAGAAAGCAGACACTAGTATGTTAGAAAAAAGCTATACCTCGAGTATGTGTTTGGAGCTGCTCGTGACTAATGCGAGAGAACTCATCCACTTAAGACGCAGCTGAGAGTCGGAGTACGATCTCTACAAACACAGAGATTGCCATCTTCTCAATAAGGCCGCCGATACGGGGTAGGTCACTGGAGATAGCTCACTTGCCAATGTATTTGCGGGGTTCTCGGCAGAGAAAACCTCTTTGCTTATTGGCAGTCTTTTATGCTGAAGAGTCGCGTACGAGCGGCCCTCGAAACATATTTCACGAAGAAACGACATCTCCTCATCGCAGACACTCCGCTACATTCTTATTGGTGTTCTCAATAAATGAGGACTGGTGATTTGCGCTGCCCTCATGTCTCATGCCTGCCACTGTATACGGGGGTGGCGGGAGGAGATCGACGTCAACGCCGGTTTTGACCATGCACTCGAGAGCCTGTCTCCCTGCATCAGATTGACGAACTTGAATCTTGCAAGCCACTTCAAGCCACTTGCATGACAGGCGGGCTTGGCAAGGCCCAGCCTTCGTCAGAGGGCACAGTCGCCACCCGTAACCCTGTTGGAAAGATCTCCTCATCCACATGTGCTGAGGTACTACATCCTCCCCATGCACCTCTCTGAGAATGTAATACATGCTTAGCACCACCATACATATTGCCTTTCGATGTCAGGCACAGTCTCTTGCCATGATGATGCAATTCGCTCGGCGTCCTGATAAACCGAGGCCAAGGACCCTTGTTTCCCTTCCGTTTTAGAGAACAAAAAGTACTTTCGGAACAACTACCGGCCCGATTATTCATGGCTGTTGTGCACCGCTGAACACTATTCATGAATACCCTGCATATCCGCTTCCGAAATTCCTCTCCTGCTGCATCCCCAATTAATCCTGCCTGCCTCAGCCTTACCTTTCAGTTCGAGTAACATGCATACTACCGGGAGTAGGGCGGTCGGGAAGCGGGCCCTGAGCCTCCTGGTCGGCAAAGGCCTTGGTTCAGTGCTTGTGTGGGTAAAAGAAGCTGTGGAAGGGAAGATAAGTGCAGCGAATGAGACTTGTCTGTGGAAATTACGTCGTTATCCTTCGCGGTAAGGTTATCTTCAGCCCCAGCGAAGCGATGTCTCGAACTCGTGGATACCTGATGGGTTCGGAATGGTCGAGTGAAAAGTACCCTACAGCGATCAAGGCTCTCGTCCGGAAGGAGGACTGTAGAAGACCGATCGCTCGCTGGCGGTCCAGAAAGTGCGACTGCCACAACCAACCTCCAGGATGGGGGGGTTGGGAGAGGCGCGCGGTGGGTGCACGGCCCGCCCAACACACTGTCTTTGCGTTTGACGGGCCGAAGGAGCAGCACAGTGAGCCATTGCGTCTCCGCCCACCCCTGGGGCCCAGGCGCACGCAATGTATTCTGCATGTCCTTGAGAAGGCCTTGGTGTAATGCCATTGGGCCACATTCGTAGCCAACACTGGACCCTGTGAAAATGGCTTTCCCGCCGCTGGCCCCGGACCTAGGCTTTCGGCTATTCCCGTGGACGGAAGCATGGAAACGGTGGGTCAGGCAAAGCGAAGAGAACCCTGTAGCATATTGCTCTATCCCGTGGATACGTTCACCGCTAGCGACTCTTTCACATTCAACAGGACCTGTTCAAAGGCGTCCCCGTCGGGAGAGCAAGGGGTGCCAAGAGGCCAGCTGCAGGTCGTCCAACAGCTTCGCAGGGTTTTGCAACGGAGGCCGAAGGCTGGAGTGGGGCCAGGCCCTCCAGCTAATACGATCCTTGTTCCGGCCTTTCCACATGTCGATCGTCCGCACCCATCTCATAGGGCGCGCGAAGGGAGCGGGCTATTTCCACCGACATTCCGGAATGAAATAGCTCAGCACCCGGGAGCTTATATCGCATATCTTGCTGGAGCATGAGTCACAATATGGCGGATTACACTCATTCGTCCCCCAAACATGGACCCGGGCCCATTCCCGCTGGGTATATCTTCTCTGGAAAATCGGAAATCACGAGGCCGTGTTTGGAGATGACCGGAGTCCTGGAGGTGAAATGCACGGTATAAATGGAACTTTCTGAGGAACACGAGAAACTTCTCTCTGGTCCAGCGATGCAGATATTACTGAAGCATTGCGCTTTCCTCTCTTTTGACGTGGCCTATTGCTTTGCGGCGACCTGGTTCGAAGAAGGGCCTCATCGCGAGGAACGGATAAAAAAGGGTCAAGAAAGGGGCGCCATGTTGAGCCGAATTTTCGGGCGCAGAGCCGCCATATGGCTGGAGGAGGCTTTTGTTCGCCGGATCCGTCCACTGTCCACCATGCAATTACTAGTGATCATTCCCGGGCAATCCCGCTCTCTTCATCAAGCTTGTGGCTCCGCGTGAGTGTTGTCCCATGGCGCCGAAGGGGGCATGAAGATACCAGGATGAATGCATAAACTGTGGGCCACCAACAGCCTATTTTGCCCGTAATAACCCTATTTCGCCTTTACCCGGCTCTGCGGTCAAGATAGTCCAATGGTGGAACCAGGCGCCCAGACGGCCCTTAATTTACCGGCATGGACATTCGCCGCCGGAGCAATATGCAACGCCATCACCCCGCACCCGTCCCCTAACCGCCACACCGAGCTCCACCCGGCCCCTTATTGCCCCGCAAGGACTAAACCCAGCCTGCCCACTGGATAATAGCTCATGATTTGTTCCCGCCTTTGGGGGCCTCTCGTTCCTGCAGACAAAATGGTAGGCGGCCCAATTAACCATGGGTTCGCCACGCTTTCAGGAACGGATTACATGCAGCTTGAATTGAGCCCTAATCAACCGGGAAAAGGTAAGCGGACGGTGCTGGAGCTTGGCGCGAACCATATAATCTAATCTACTCGCTCCTACTCTGTTCGACGGAGCTCCTTTCGCATCCTCATCTCTCGAGCATTAACTCTCGTCGTCGAGAAGCCAAAGCCCATCCTTGCCCAGCGTTGCCTCTTCAGAGATGCAGTTCCGTGTTGCCCCAGCCCTGGCTGCCCTTATGGGTGTCGCCATGGGCTCTCCAACCTTCGTGGCGTAAGACAATTTACCTCGGCTGCCTCTGAGCGCCTACTTCTTTCTCATAGTTCCCTGTCACCTACGGTCCTCGCTAACAGCTCTCAGCAACCCTCTTATCGAGCGCCAATCCCAGGGACTTCACGATGCCATGGTCGCCGCAGGAAAGGAGTACTTCGGCACCTGTCTCACCCTCCGCGGTGACAGTTCCGAAGAATCTGTCATCCGAAACCCAGGCGAGTTCGGCTCTATTACGCCCGAAAACGCTCAGAAGTGGGAGTCGGTCCAGCCGAGTCGCGGCCAGTTCAACTTCGGCGAGGCGGATCGTCACGTTGACTGGGCCGTAGAGCAAGGCATGCAGGTGCGGTGTCACACCCTAGTATGGTACTCGCAGCTTCCGCAGTGGGTTAATGGGATCAACGACAATGCTACGCTTTACGAGGTCATGGAGACGCACATCCACACGGTTATGGAGAGGTATCGAGGGAAGTGCACGCACTGGGACGTGGTTAATGAGGGTGAGCAAAGCGCCCGCGTCCGAGAGTGCAGTGCAAGATGCGCTGACAATCATGGCTAGCCCTGGAAGAGGACGGTTCGTATCGCGATAATGTCTTCCTTCGGGTCATGGGCGAGGACTACCTCCCCATTTCCTTCAGGATGGCGGCCGAGGCGGACCCTGACGCGAAGCTCTACTACAACGACTTCAACCTTGCCTACGGCGAGGCCAAGGCGTAAGAGTCCCTGCGTTAATGGACCAGATGAAGCCACGTACTAACAAGAGAACGGTAGTGAGGGCGCGGTCAGGATCGTTCAGGTATTCCGCATCCCTTCCCTGCACACTCACACTTCGAACAAAAACACTGACTTCGACAGCTCGTGCAATCCTGGGGTCTCCGAATTGACGGCGTCGGCCTGCAGGGCCACATGGTGACTGAGCCTACCGACACCCAGGAAAATCCGACGCCTTCACAGGATATCCTCGCTGGCGCCCTCCGGATGTTCACAGACCTCGGCGTCGACGTGGCATATACGGAGGTGGATATCCGTATGAACACGCCCGCCACCCCGGAGAAGCTGGAGGAGCACGCGGCGGCTTATGGGCGAATGATGGGTGCTTGCATGGAGGTTGAGAGTGAGTTCATTCCGGTTCTGGATTTTTGAGAATGTTGAGCTAACAGTGTGCAGGATGTGTTGGATTTACTGTTTGGGTCAGTAGAGACGTTGATATCCTTACTTATCCCGCCCTTCAAGATGTGATAGGGCCTGGTGTCGCTTTTTGGCGACCGGCCTAGGCCCTCCGATGTTACCTGTAGTTTGATCTCCTAGCCTTGAACTAACACAGCATTGTAGGGTGTCTCGGACCGCCACAGTTGGGTTCCCCAGACCTTCCCAGGGTAAGTTCCTCCGTTTTAATATATAACGGTAGCTCTTCGCCGGTGTTGCGAGGAGTGCTATTACCACAGGTTTATTATTTCTAACTGTAATTGTAGCGAGGGAGCTGCTCTCCTCTGGGACGACAACTACCAGACGAAGCCAGCATATCAAGCCACCCTTGACGCCATCACGAGTTACGAGCCGCCCTCCGAAGAGCCGGTTGAGGATCCTGTGGAAGAGCCAGTCGAGGAGCCCATCGAGGACCCAGTTGAAGAGCCAGTTGAGGACCCCGTGGAGGAAGTTCCCGAGGATCCGGCGGATCCCACCGATCCGGTCGCGTAGATGGTACCAGCGTGTGGCTGATGTACTTTCCATATAGGGCAGTATGCTCCCCCATGATACCAAGGGATCCGCAGGGGAGCCGCAGCCCGGGTATATCCATAGTAAATAACGTAAAACGCATGTTTCATACATCATATTTCACGCCTCAACCATGTGATTGTCGGTTGGTAGCGGGGAATTACATGTAACTAGCATGTTTTCCCGGTCAAGACGGAGACCTGGAACTTGGACTACTGCAGAGGCTCTTCGTCTGCTGTACAAGAACTACCTCCTTAATTACGAGCAAATAACACCAAAGAAAGTTGGTCGGATATTAATGCGGTAACCAACTTATCTAGTAAAAAAAAAGAAGAAAACCCCTGAGCATGCCATGGACGTGCCACAACGCTCTTAGTTGAACTCCGCGAAGAGAGCCCCCCCCCCAAAAAAAAATCACAAGTATGGCTTGATCTGATCCTCCGTCCACTCCCAAAATCTCTTCGCGACACCTGAGCCGCCTTCCTCTTTGGTCTTACTCGCAGCTACCAGATCCTTCCTTATCTCCATGAATCTCCCCCAAGGGGCAACTGCGTATACGACGTTAGCCAGGGCCCTCTCACAGCAGACTCGTTCAACTTACCCCAACAACCTGAATTCTCCAGTCCCACATCTGGCGACAGCGCGGCAAACAATTCCGTGTATGCCCCATACACGCTGGGGTACAGAATGGCCTTTCGGAGGAACGTCCTTATCAGAGGATTCAACGACCTATAAAGGTCCGAGTTTAGGTTCCCCGGGTTGAGCGGAATGCTCACAATCCCCGCATCCTTATGTCGTCGTGCATACTCCGTTCCGTGAAGGTAATTCCCCGCCTTACTTATTCCGTACCTGTAGATCTCCGACTTCTTCTCGTGCTTGTAGTCGTCAAGCTCGTCGATCGGGACACCGCCGGGAACATGGCTCGCCTTCTCAGCACCCATTGACGAGACCCACACGATACGGACTACACCTGGAGCCTCCGACTTTGCGGTCTGGGCCAGAACTGGGGTGAGGAGCGTGGTAAAAAGGAATGTGCCGATGTTGTTAACGCCGAGCTGCAATTCGTAGCCTTGGGGCGTGACACTGCCGACGGGAGGAAGCATGACACCGGCATTATTGAAGAGAACGTGTAACTTGGATTCTTTGGAAAGAAATTCGTTGGCGGATTCCTTGATGGTTGAGAGGTCCGCGAGGTCGAGTTTCAGGAAGGTGAGCGAGCCCTCTGACTTGGGGATAGAGTCCTTGATTGAATTGATGGCGTCGTTGGCCTTCTCCTCCGAGCGCGCGGCAACGTACACCCTGGCGCCCTTGGAGTAGAGTATCTGTGCCACCTCCTTGCCAATACCGGTGTTAGAGCCGGTCACAATGTATACCTATGCTGGGTCAACATCTTACTCATACAGGGCCAGCACTTGGTAATTGTACCTTCCCATGGAGGTCAGGAATGAACTTCTCGGTGAGAGCCGGTTTTGGCGGGTAGATCTGTGACAGCGTGTTTCCCATGCTGGACGGCCTTGACTGCCAGTAATAGGGGCAAAAAGCAAGGGAAGGACACGGGTATCAAGTTTTAAGAAAGCGAGATACCGAAGACCTGGTCTGCGCGGGTTTATACTCTTGGTGATGTCGAGATGGAATCCCTAACTCCGCAAATGGCCCCTACGAGGCGAGATGATAAACTCCGTGCAAGGCCTGGCGGGCTTTTGTTGGCAAGGTCCCTTCCAGCGCCTGTGTTGCATCATCCCCACCGTTAATCTGACAAACAGTCTCTTGGAACGGATTTCACAACGGATCCAGACGAACCCAGACCCGAACTCCGCCCCGCCCCCACAGCGCTAAACCTGATATGGAGATGTCCTGGCGGGTCCTTCACCGATACATCCCGCACCGAAGCACACCTCCATGGACGCACACCCGTAAGCCTCCTCTCCTCTGCAACTACCACTGACGCGATTTGCCCCATTGGTTTCGTTCTCTGGGTTTTGGTCTGTATCCGTGGCTGCCCTCTTAATACCGCTCGGACTTCGGCAACGGAAATGCAATCAGCTACTCCGTCTCAATCCCCCCGCGGCATCCCGTCCCCTTACGGGCGAGCCTGCTCCAACTGTGCCCGTGCTAAATGTAGATGTATCTACCGGAGCGACGGGAGTGGCTGTGAACGGTAGGATGCTCATCTGAGAGCCGTCTCTATGCCTCCCGTCTTGGCTTTTACCGCCATGTCCGAGGTGCTCATGGCCCCAACTTACGAAATACTAGGTGCCACCGACTGAAGAAGGAGTGCGTGCCCTCCGTATCCATCCGTAAACGCAACGTCAACGTGTCTACGCGCCAAGGCGAAGACGGTTAGAAGATAGACTCGAGGACCTTGTCACCATTCTCTGGAAACAGGCGAACAATAATGACCAAAATCCCGGTTTTCAGCCCGGTGCGCCGGCAGCAGCCAATCACATCCGGGCCCCGGCCATTTCACTTGAGTCGGGGCCAGCTACCCTTCTTCCATCGGACAATGAGCAGTACAATCCAGATATAGGAATTTCTCACGGGGACTTTGTTGTTAATGTCGACACTGGTATGGCGGGATTCGTTCCCCAAGATAGCGGAACGCGGCCAGACGACCTCACAGCGACACAAATTGCTGATTCTGTATCGGCACTCAACATCGCTGAGAATATAGCTGATGAGCAGCTTCTACATTTCGGACTGCTTTCCTTCCGAATTTTGGCTTGGTTCATATTCCCACGGGAATGAACTCTAGAGCCTTGCGCCACGAGAGGCCCTTCCTTTGGCTGGTCATCATGTCGATCACCACGCGGTCACTGGCAATCCAGACTAAGCTAGGTGACGCGATACGAAATATCGTAGTACAAAAGATAATGATGGATGGGGAGAGAACGCTTGATCTTTTGCTGGGGTTACTATGCTTTGTAGCTTGGTGAGAACGCCTTCCGCTACCTCTATCTCTTAGACGTCACCTCGGTGTACTAATTCCCCAAGAGGTCCTTCTATCACAAGAATGAGAGAACACCCATTGTCATATGGACCCAGCTAGCCGCTTCCCTAGCGTCTGACCTCGATATCCATAGGGAGGTGCCGGGAGATGATGTCCAACTTCACACCAGACGAACCTCCCGTCAACCCGGTCGAACGCTGGCGGAGAGGCGCGCCTTCCTGGCGACCTACGTTACCACGTCGCTGTTCGTGTGCCACCCGGACAACGTCCTGTCACTGACGTTAACAGAGGCAATTATAGGACATGGCTGATGTACGGAAAGATGGAGCCCATCCGGCGGAGCCCTTACCTAGACAGCTGTATGCGGATATTATTGAGTGAAAAGGAGACGGAGATGGACGTGTGTTTAGTAACGCATGTCAAATGCCACCTTGTGATGGACCAGACTACTATGTGCCTATTCAGCCGGGCTGCTGCTGGTGACACGTGGGACGGTATCCCGCCTCATTTCGTCCGGGCATTGGAGGGCCAGCTTTCAGATATAAAAGCAAGTCTACCTTTGGAGACCTTGCAGAAAAGTGAGCCCATCCTTTCCAACGCAATCTCCCAGAACAAAAACTAACTAGCATAGCGGCCATGTCATTGTGCATCGCACGCACAGAGGTTGTCATCAGATCCGCCCTCATTCACACTAGAGGCAATGGCGATTTCCCTGACCTCGTTCGACTCCAGAATCTGGACTCCATAGTAACATCCATCCAACACTGGCTCCACATATACCAGGAGGTACCCCTCTACGACATGATGGGCATGACCACTGGCGCGCTGGCGCAGTTCGGCCATTGTATCATGGTGCTCTTCCGCCTCACCACGCTCCGCGAACCTGGATGGGACACCAAAGCCCTCAAGCGGCGGCTGAACTGCCTCGAAGTCATAGAGAACGGGGGGAAGAAGATGGAGGGCTTGGGGAGCGGGCTACACAGTACGGAAGAGGCCACCCTTGAGGGGGGGAAGGCCGTGCTGGGAGTTGGGGCGCTAATGAAGGCCCTGAAGGGGGTCCTACAGGCTGAGCTGGATAAAATTGAAACACATGCGGATGAAAAAGAACCTCCCGGGAACAACGCGGCGATGTATGAGCCGTGGCTCTCACCCGATGTAGTGATGGACTTTGCGATGGAGCCTTGGTTAGACGACATGCTTTGTAACTCTATCTAGGGACCATTCGTCTTGTTATTTTGAGGGCGAGATCGCGTTAAATAGGAAGGAAAACCCATGGTTGTGCGCCTTGATGATGCACCGTTCAGCTTCCTTGCATTCCCCATCGTAAGTTACATTACAATGTACCTTGACCTTTCTATTGCGACACATGTCATATGCCCTGTGAGTGCTGCGACGCCGCTTAGCCCCGCCTGGCGATGCCGATGACCCTGGTGACAGCATATCGCCTATGTTCACTAATAGCATCAATGTGAGTGGCGCTGGAAAATCAAGTTTCAAGTTCTTCGACAACTTTTGCCCTCGGATATGGAAGCCAATTCGGCGCCCTTAGGCTGTCTTCTCCATCGGATGCAACTCTGGAACTAATCCCCAGTCACAAATCCTATGAAGAAAGTCCGGGTGGAGATTACTCGACTAACGGGCGAAGTTCATTCCTCCAGCGTTCTCCTTCCCGTCCCACGATCCCACTCACCGTAAGACTTGGCGTTGCAGGGGTCAGCGGAATGCCTCGCTACCCCGATCTGACCTGAATACACAAGCATCTATTGGCAGGGATTGACTTAGATGTTGGAGGATTGGGGAGGGCGACTCACTTCGTGCAAGATCGGCCACCTCCACTCCACCGGATGAAAAGCTGTGTCTAATTCTGCAGTCGGCAGTAGAGGTTGCCGATGGAGCGTTGTGAATTCGCGTCATCCGCGCTGGACACGAGAAAATGTAATGGGCCACTAGCTTCTGGAGATCCGCTGTTCTGCAGATGCCCGCTTGCCTTTCACAAGGCCCTCCCGTCGCTGTTTTTGGATCCCGGAAAACATACTGCCTATGAGGTCCGGTCTGGCCCTGGGACCATGGCACGCCCTTGGACTATTGTCACTTCTAGCGAGTAGATCGCTGTTGCCATTGGCACATCGCAGCTCTAACATAACACAGCTTGCGATTTACTATGTCGGTCTTCTGGCGTTCAACTTTTCCCTCCCCTCGCCCCGCAGAAAGTGTCCTGTCTCCTAAACCAAAGCAGCACTTCCCCCGTGGCGCACCATCTCAGACAGGAGACCCTATTTGAAGCGGACCCCCATCCGAGGAGCGTCTGGACCTTGGCAACCAGTACGGGCCTGTGGTGTGAATGCCCAACAGAAGTGTCCTACATCAACTCCAACGCTTTCAAAGAGATATACGGCCATACCCAAGGGGCAAGCAGGAGCTTCCAAGGACGAGAGATGTTACTTCAGTTTAATGGGTGAACCTGTCATTACGAACGCAGACATACCACCCCAGCTTCCGCAAGCTTCTCGCCTGTCGCTATTTCGAGAAGTCACTACGAAACCAGGAGCCTGTACTTCAGGAGTACTTGAGGCCATGCCGTTCTTATGAACTTCGACACTGGCTCTGCCGAGCTTTGGGTCAACCCCGTCTGCGCGAAGACTTCAAACTCTGAATTCTGTGGCGAACAGCAGAGGTTCATGCAGTCGGATACTCTTAACACCCCTGATTTGATGGGCCACGCGGAGTACGGGTCAGGATGAGGCCGACATCCGATACCTGAATGACAGCGTGGGCATCGGATATAAGTTTCGTCCCGGTCGTTACTCAGTGGAAAACTACATGAACCTGGCATACACTCTCTTTCTAACTAGATGTTTAACAGCCGTATGAGTCTCGTCACAAACTTTTGGTGCTGCCTACTAGAGCGAGAAACTCATGGTCGGAGTTCTCGGCGCCGCTCCCTCACGGAACTGCTGGGTCAACGAGCACCCATCTCTGTTCAGTAAGTCTTAATCCAGGGACACATCCAGAGAAGCCCATTTAGTATGAACCTTCGTGGGTTTCAGACCGACCAGCGCAAGTATGAACCACATTCTCTGGGCTCTGCATGACACGAATGTTTCATTGACCAGGGTTTGGAGCCATAATTTCAACAGCCTCGACACCGGCAAGTTCAGCTGTCCCCTCCAAATGTTCCCGGCGGTATCGGCTGAGAACGCCCCTATAAGGCCACCTGATCATGGGTGCCCTTCGACGGTGTATCCGTCTGGGATGGTGACGGCGGCTCTACCACTGTGTTCCACGCCACTTCTGGCAGTGAGAGCCAGGTCGTACTTCTCGGTAGTTAGCGGGTATATCGTCAGTTCCCTGCCCTCGAGTATATTTAGTGAGACTATTGAGGCGTTTCTAGAGGCGAAGAAAGGACCGATGGCCTTTATAAAGTAGATTCCTGCTCGAGGGAGATAGGGGGTCCGCGAGCTTCACGTTCGTGAACGTCACGATCGAGGTGTCGTATTATGACTTCGTGTTTTATGTTCCCTCTGTTTGGAGCGTTCGAAGATGGTAATGCCCGTCATATCCCAAGCCGCTACTGGGATATCACGATGTCTAATCCCAGGCCCTAGATCTTCCTGTCCTCGAAGACAATTTTCTACAAGTCACCTACGTCGTCTAAGATTTGGATCAGAAAACCATCCACATTTCTTAGTCCGACAATTGTGGGTCGAGTATTGTAGTCCTCGGCGCCGGGGGCGTGAGCTTCAACAATGGTGACTGCGGTAAGGACTAGGTCCCAACCACCTCGGCTTACCGCTCCTGCCAGAAAGCAGTGGCACGGGGCAAATCTTTTGAACTCACTGGACTGGACTTTTTCAGGCTTGTGGTAAGACCAGGCGGAAAAACAGGAGTGTCAAAATCTACACTAGAGTTCTATTGATGCCTTTGCCGCTGCGGTATGTTCCTGTTTCTGAAGGTAAAACCCGAAGCTCCATATTTTCGAAGAAGACTTATGCTCTTCGAAGGAATTCTTATTAGATTTTGCGTCATTCACCGGAAACTTCTGAGAGCCTTGTGAATACTGGGGATGAGTTGCGCACCACCACACTTCCACGACCAACGGGAACCTGACAAACATTATTAAAGTTGCTATCAGCTCGTTCTGTCGGCCTTGAAAGCTGACGGCCCGAAATTGTAGGGTAATATGACACGAACTGTAATTCCAGAGGACCGCTGATTTCCTGCGACTGTCGGTGGGACTGTCATACGTTTAAGTATGGCATGATTGTTTTCGGGGGTTATGGTCAACGTCTGACAGATGGGTTTGGAAACCAAAAGAATCCTATTCTCTTACCCTTATGTTACCGGATATATTTCGAGATAGCGAGATAAGGACAAGTTCACCAGAGCCATCCGCCTTCGCAAATATACGTCTTAAACTTTTGCTACGTGGCGTCGTGGAACTCGCAGGTTATGATTTCGGGCACCATTCAGGGCAGGCTTGTCTAGAAGCTAACGGAGAGAAAAGACACATAGCGCGATATCTCATGTGCTTAGTATGCGTCTCTCATGACCTTGACACGCCATGTCGGGGTCTCTAACCTTATGGCGATAGAAGTACGACTTGGAATGGCTGCACGTGAAAGGCATGATGATGAACCCTTCTCGATAACTTCCTGTTACTGGTCATTCCCCACTCCGACAAGACACTCATGAGCTCTGATTATCTTCAATGCATAGTGCCACCTCATCGACATTCCTTGCCGTGCGTTCTTCCCCCCAACTGCCGAACCATTAGCCAAATGGACGACGAAATTCCTGGCACGAACGCCCCGAAAGAACCGCGGATTGAGATCCAAAGAGCCGAGATTTGCGATGTCGTCCTCAGGAGAGTCTACAACTTGGCGCAGGAGATGTGTCCGACGCCACTAGAATACGAGAAGCTGAAGAGCTGGGCGGATGCATGCCCCGAGTTTTGCATCCACTTCCAAGCTACGCTGGAAGGCGCAGACACCGCCCCCGTCGGCGTAGCCCTCATGCTTCCGATCCTCAGGAAGTACTGGGAGCTACTACTAGTGGGGGACATACAGGAATCTGACCTTGATCCCGCAAATATGTTTGCGTTTGAGGGCGAAGCCGAAGTAGGTCTACACATCTTCTACATTGAGCGGTTCAAGACCGGCCGGTGTCAGCGCAATTTCGGGGATTTCGCCCTCAACACGACACGGTTAATCGCAAAGAATAAGGGCTGGAATCTTTTCGGCTTCTCTGGTATGTCCAATTGCATGGCTTTCCCCTTCGTCTCTACTCCCGTTCTAATCCCGAAGCCCTCTCGGCCACGGCTGCCGGCCGGGCGGCCTCTAGACAGTTAGGGTTCACAGCCACGGGATACGAGGAGATAGCTTTGATAAATCGGGTCAGACTGCGTGGACCAAAAGTAGGAATCGTCTACATGTATCCTGATGGTAGGGTTAAAGGTCGGGAGGGCTATGGACAATTCCACAGCAAGTCGGAGATGGTTGTGAGGTACGAGGGTACGTTTCCTACCTCTATAATAAAGAGTCGGCTCTAGCACGTTGAACCTACTAGAGTCTCTGAAATGGCTAGCTTCAGGGCTTGTTTCATAGCTTCCAAACTGATATTAATATTAGACTTGTCCGGAACAACAGGAGTCCCGGAGACACGATAACAGATGAATGGTCTAAACTTCTCTGCCTATCTAAATCTAGTTTGCTTATCTGGTGGATGTCTCGTTGCGAAATGCTTTATCTCTAATACATGGTCAACCATGAGCCCAGGAGAAACCTCTCCCATGAGGGGCCATGATCAGGGAAT
The DNA here is from genome assembly GCA_030271035.1 of Microascus cirrosus. Lineage (NCBI taxonomy): Eukaryota > Fungi > Ascomycota > Sordariomycetes > Microascales > Microascaceae > Microascus > Microascus cirrosus. The sequence continues at coordinate 36,633 of JAMBUN010000038.1, forward strand.
AAATATTCAGTCGCCAGCCCGGAGGAAAATAGACGAGTAGCCCCCTGGACAGAAACATAGGTGCCATCGTCTTACTCTCCCCTTGAGCTCTTGGTCTTTTTACTTCTTAATTTCATCATGAGGAAAACGATGGCATATGAAGACAAGCAGAATAGAGCTGTAATACCAGTCTACATTGCGTTAGCTAGCTCATCTTTTGTTAGATGGAAACGAAGAAAAGCACTTACATCTCGCCAGGCGTAGTAATCCTCCTTGAGGTTAAACGTCTTCGCGTAGTCCGCGCCCGTCGCATAAGGGCAGTAAAGACACCCACTCGTCGCGTCAGGATCCTTCACATATCCAGCATTTGACCCAAAAAAGTCCGCCATGTACTCCCCACATGTCTGGCTCCCAACTGGGTCGAAACTCGTCATCTCTTCTGGCAGGCAGTTCACCTGAACGTCCCAGATAACCGTGCCAAGGAGGCCCCCGATGAGGTAGTGAAAAGGATCGAGCCAGTAGATCCAGTACTTCCAGAAGGGCTGCATTCCGTCGTAAGGCATTACCACGCCTGCGAATGAGACTAGACCCGCACCGATAAGGAGCGGATTCATGACTGCCGCAAAGTATTCGTTGGGTGCATAGGCGGCTATGGCCTGGCCGATGGACGTGTATAGGAACTCGTAGACTAGGGTAGGTTAGACATCCCTGCCCGGACGGTGGAAGAGACGCATAGTTGTAGCAGACTTACAGATCATCTGAAGGTAGATATGGCCGGAGATACGGGCCTCCACAGGGAACCCAGCGGTGAAGTACCAACAACAGAAATACAAGGTCGCACAAATAATCAGGTACGGGATCTCGGATGTGACCTGCGCGGCAATGAACGCAAGCCAATGGTAAGTTTTGGACTAGACGCGGACCAGTCAGCATCACGGTAGATACAATATTAGGAGCTAGGTCCATCGTTGTGATTTACCTTCTTCTCCCTAGTCTCAAACAAATCCCGGTTGTGAAGGAAAAAGGGCTGCATTTGATTAATGCAACCAGGCGCCACGAAGACAAAGTTGAAGATAGCGAAGAGACGCAGCTGCAAGTCGAACGAACTGTCGCCCATCTTCCAGAAAGTGAACCCACCGAAGAGGGCGGCAAAGATGTGCAGGTTGATCTTGTTCCAAATGTAGTCCTGCATAGAAGATTAGGGTAAACTTTCGCGTGATTTCGGATAGAAATCCGGAGGCACTTACAGGTGAGCGCCACAGTTGGACCATGAGCCGGTGGAGCACGACTTTAAATTGAGTCCACTTGGGTGTGGCATATTCTTTCTCATCGACTTCATCGGTACTTGGGCCCGCTATCTGAGAGTTCAACCTTCGCAGCGTATTAAGGGCTTCCTCCCGCTCTGGGGAGCGGCTCCAAACATCGACCCAGTCAATGCGGTTCTTCGTCTTCCCCTGGATGACTTCGACGATGTGCTCGGCCGGGTTGGTATCGGGAGGGCACGGTGCCCCATTCCGCGTGAAGTAGTTTAGCACCTTTGCGGAGTCCTCTCCGGCTTTGATGTGTTAGTGGAATGCTGGCGGGGGAGTAGGAATGAGTCATACTGTCTCCGAAATATGCCATCCGGCCCCCTTTTGCGAGCAGTAAAAGAGCATCGAAGGCGTCGAATAGAACGGCAGAGGGCTGATGGATAGTACACTGGTTATGTTAGCACATTGTCGTAGTACAATGATAAGGGGTGAACTAACAAGAATAGTTTGCCCGCCATCAACGAGCCTCCGCAAGAATCGCACAATGTTGTACGCTGATTGTCCGTCCAGCCCGGACGTTGGCTCGTCTAAGAAGAGCAAAGTAGGCTTCGCCACAAGCTCTACCCCGAGTGTCACGCGCTTCCGTTGCTCGATTGTGAGCCCTGCACCCGGCACTTTAGAGAGTCAGACTCGTCTAAGTTCTACGGTCGTTTCCACTTAGCGCAATACGACATACCTCCAATCAAAGCGTCGCTTATGTCTTCAAGCTCTAGGAGTTAAATGATATGATCCACGTAAGCGAGCTTCTCCTCATAGGGAACATTTTGTGGCTGGCGTAGAGTGGCGGAGAATATCAACGCTTCCTTAACGGTGGCCGTTCCTTCATGAACGTCCATTTGCTCGCAGTAGCCTGTTGTCCGCTGGAAGCTGATCCCCTGTGGCTTTCCGTCGATCAGGATGGACCCATAGATTTCGCCAGCATCTTTTCGCTGTGCCAGAACGTCTAGAAGTCTGAAAAATGTTAGAATTTTCCCTGAATAATTTAAAAAATAGGATGGAGATCTCTTTACGTTGTCTTTCCCGCGCCCGACGATCCCATCAGTGCGACGAGGCTTCCGGGCTGCACGAAACCAAAGACCTTGTCTAGCAATTGCTTCTGTTGGCCCTGATGTTTGACATAGTAGTCCAAATTGTTCCAGGAGAAGGTTGACTGCCTCCCAGATGTCGAAACTGGCGGCAGTTCCCTTCCACCGTTTAATGAGCCGCTCTTTTCCCGCTTCCTTTGAATCTTCTCTCTAAATCCAGGGCGACGATACAGCAGGGTGCCACCCCCAGAGTGAGTATCCCGAAGCTCGAACGCCAGCGAAGTGCAGGCAATGAAAAAGACCCAAAACCCCATCAGAACGCCAAGTCCCCGCCATATATGGCCGGTGGAGTAGTTGTACTGGGCGCTCACGTAGGCTGCCCCGTCGATCATTCCACTGGAATCAGAACCCAAAACCGTACAGCCCTGATTGTCCAACCCAACGTTGTCGTAGGACGGACCAAAAGGAACGAGCTGAGGGGGCTCACATGCCAATTGGCGGCCTCCGAATTCGTTTGCCATGAGGGATTCAAAAGCGTAGGCTCCAGGATTGAGGTAGAAGATCCATCGGAACCACACGTGCATCTTCTCGTAGGGGATCAAGTAGCCTGATGATGATCAGTACACAACTACAACTCTTGGGTTGCAAAGAAGAGCCGATTTACCTCCATAAACAAAGAAAATAGTTGACAAGAGGCCTGAAATCTGAGAAGCGGTGCCGAAATTCCTAAACAGAGCGCCAACTGTCCTGAACATCTGCACAAAGCATAAGGTATTGGCCACAACGATGATCCAGAACGTGAAGAACTTCCCGGCATCCATCTGAAGCGCCGACATGAAGTAAATTATCAACGAAAAGGCGGAAATCTGAAGCAGGATGACTGGAATATCAGTGAGAGCATTGGCAATACAGAACGCCGTAGGCCTGTAGAGGCCGAACAGCTTATGCCGGGCGAGGATGGGTCGCCCAGAGAACGACCCCGTCGTTTCTGACATGGACTCCAGAATAAAGTAGATGATGGGGAAGAAGAGGAGTCCGGGCCGAGTGAAGATGGACTCGCTCGTATTGGGCATATTGTAGAAAAGACTACCGCATACGAGGGCCTGTATTATGGCCGAAAATATCTTGATGAGGAGGGAAAGCCAGTCCCCCATCATGATCTGGATTTGGCTGTAGCGGGAGTAGTTAGATGACATGGAGAGTAGGGGAGAGCCACAAGGGGGGTACTTACCGAATCAAGCAGTTATAGATCTGTCCCCCGAGGCCGATAGTGTACACATTGTGTCGACCACCGGTCATACTTCTCTGCTTTTCCTTTTGGACGGCGCGCTTGAGCTCATCTGTTTCGTGGCCTAAGGTATTAGGATCCGTCGCAGAATGAATCATCCGTTGATACATCGCGCTCTCCTTAAGAACACGCTCAAACTCCTCCGGAGTCCGGGGGGCCTTTTCTTCCATGCCGGACCTAATAGTCCGTTCTGTCTCCACTGTCACAGAAGTTAGGAAATCCGCAACGTTCGCGCCTTTAGCACAAATGAATCCGAGGTCCTCGAAGTACGATCGGGCTGTGCTCCGGGGTCCATAATAGATTACACGGCCCTCGGCCAGGACAAGAACCTTGTCGAAGTTGTTATAGATTCCATTTCCGGCCTGGTACATGGTTGCCACGATGGTCCGTCCGTTCTGATCTGCATCTCGGCGTAATGTGTCGGAGAATTCGAGGGCAGTTCTGGAATCGAGACCACGCGTTGGCTGGTCCCAGAACTGCATGGGGCTCTGCGTTTCGTGTTTAGTGGATGAACAGGCAACATTCACCGATGATACTTACCTGGGTAGCCATCACTTCGGCTAGAGACACGCGCTTTCGTTCACCGCCGGACACTCCTCGGATGAACTCGTTACCCACCCTTGTTTTCCTCGTATGGGGGATACCGAGGGATTCGAGGATGCTGGCCTTGACATGTTGGACGAAGGTGTGAGGCTGTTGAATGTGCACCGGCCGCTCTTTTGGAACCTTGTTGCGCAGGGCAAACTTCAACGTTTGGTTAACGGTTAGAGTTGGGAAGTGGATGTCGTCTGATCGTATTAGTGACGAAACCCCCATGGACTTGGCCGAGTCGATCGTTGGGACCTACCTTCAGCATTGAAGATAATCTGCTGCCGGTACTTCTTGGCTTCTTCGTGTGTCATGCTTGCATATCTTGTCTCCCCTTCGACCTCATCGAAACACTCTCTCTGGTTCGAAATTGCGCGTAAAAGTGACGTACACCCGGACCCAGGCCGCCCGAGAACAAGCAACTGTTTAGTTTAGACCACTGCAGAACATTGGTAGAGTGTAGGGCGGTTGAAAATGATAAACTAACCATTTCGCCCGGTTTTACCTGACCGCTGACATCATGTAGAATTGTCTGTTTGGTTGCGATATTCATGTTAGTCAGGTAGAGTCTGCGAAGGAGTTAATAGGCGCACCTTGTTTCCACGCGTTTTCCGGTTCCGGAAGAGGTCCAACAGCTGGGTTGGATCGACCCTAGACCACAATGTCTCTCCCAATGCCCCATCTGACGAAGTACCCCGTACAGTAAGGTGGTTGAAAGTGAGTGTCAGCTGCTTGCGAACAGCAGAGTTTCCTAGGCCGCCATCGTAAGGTTTCTGGGCCTCAATATCTGTCTCGCTCGCCGATTGAAGTCCGTTTTCGGGAAGGTTCTTCTCTGTAGGACTCCCCTTAACACCTGTTTCGCCGCCTTGTAAACTGCTCGGTAAGCCGCGCAATGTTACTTCAGAGCCGGACACGTCCATGGTGAGAGATGTGATGCTTTAACGGGCCATTCGACCACAACCTTGAACTTCCCAAAAGGAGATCGAGATAAATATTCCGACATCTTATCTAGAAATACTTTACAAACGCGTTCATGGTGGGACTCGAGAGAACTTCATGTATATCCGAGTATCCGTACATCCGTAATCCCGTATATCCGCCCCGCTGGCTCCGCCGTCACTGCAAAATCTTAACCTTGGCTCGGGAGCTTGGAACCCAGCGGTTCCACATGGTTCCCCATTTTCAGGGCCCACGCATTATTATGAATCACCTGAAATCCGTTGGGCGGTTCTCTTTACAAGCACATTTACCGTACGGCACCGGCTCCGATCAACCAGCTCTAACGTAATGCATATAGGCAGTTCCCGGATGCTCCGGTGTTGACAAATTTACCTCTCGAGCGCTTCCTAGAGGCCCGTTTCTAGGTACCACTCTAGTGTTGGGCTGAGAAGAATCTGAGTTCTCAAAAGTCCGCAAGTAGTTTATTTACACGCCGAAGTTGAAATCCTGCGTCACGTCTATCGATAAAAAGGCCTCCATGTCCATCGCGCCGAAATCGATATTCCAATCCATATCCACATTGCTCGTGTCACCGGCATAGGTAAAGAGTGGCGGTGGAGCGCTTGTTGGTGGTGCAACCCCCTTGCCAGATGTGGCCTCTGAGGCTGGATCGAAATCAGTCGGATTGCTAGTGCTAGGGTAGCTTACCCTAGCATGCTCCGCTGCTATATCGGTTTCCTCAGTGACGGGGGTATTGAGCTGGAAAGCCCGAATTGCCCCCTGGATCATGCGCTCCACCGCCAACACCTGAGGTGGTGGGTGACCGTGAATGGAGGCATGATTGCTAAGTATTGCCTCGAGGGTCTTAAGCCCGACCTTCACCAACGGAAGACTCTTATCGCAGGATGTTCTATCCCGTAGCATATCGCATGATAAAACCCAGCAGGCCCCTTCCACGAAGAACGCGTGATATTTTATTGCCTAGTAATGTGTCAACCGTTAAGGATGCCGGATATAATGTGTTGGGTGGCTCTTACCCGGCAGAGGATGTTTTGTTCGCAGGCACGGGTGAGGAAGTTTATCGAATGCCGGGCCGCTTCTAGACCGTATTCGCACGCGGTGTCTAACCACAAGGGCATCGGCTCGGTGGCAGTGGTCGCCGCATTTTTCAGCTTCGCGCGAAGAGCCACGAACGGGCGGAATGTCAAGATGAAGGTATGATGATACACTATCGACGTTAGACCGACGATGCAGCAGGGCAAAGGATATATACCCTTACTCGTAGAAATAATAGTCTGCCAAACTCCCTTTTCGCCTGTCTGCAGGTCGCTCGCCATCTCGAACCCCATGTCCTTCCGTTGCTGCTCTGCAAAAGCGAGGAGATCGCGCCGTATATTGTTTGCCGCTGTCCATATCGAGAGAAGGGACTCATGGTTCCCATGGTCCTGCTTGTAAACGCGGGACGCGCACGTTGACATAATGCGTGAGAGAGAAACCAAGGAGTATAGGAGGCTATCTCGATCAGGAACTGGGATATTCGAGGACGGCTCAGGAATGGAGCTAGGGCGTCCAAGACTGAGGCTTATCCAGCTGCTCCATATGTTAAAGGCTAACTTGACATGGATCCAAAGAAAAGTACCCACGTTTCCCAGAAATATAGGCTCCAAAACATGGTGTGTCGCTGTTGAGTCTCTTCCGCGCTCTGGCAGGAGCCAGATCTCATGCTTTTGTGTAGTCCTGCTGCAACGGCCTTCCTAACTGCCGTTCCCGTGTGTAAGTATCCAGCAGTTGGACGTGCACACTCCTTCTGGTAGTGCGCGTATACCGATGTCAGCAAAGTTCTGGCCAGGAAGGACGGCATGTGGAACTTATCATCATGACTGGAACTTGGACGGCCTGGATGTTGACCAGTTCATCCAATTTGGCCGCCCCCTGCTTCGCCTTTTGGAACAGCAGCTCGGCCATGTCCTCTTCGTCCATAGTACACGCCCCCATGGCCATAGCAAGCGCGAGAACGATGTTTTCCGGCGAGTCGAATGTGAGAATGCTGGGAGGTTCCCAGAGCCTGTCGAGACGCCGCCGGTATTCTTCCTTCGAGGGCACTGGGATTATATTCCAGTAGGTCGCCAGATACCTCTCCATGTATAGTTTCGATCTCGCGTGGTCGAGGATCAAGGCGGCATTGTCGCCTAACGTGCCCCGCCGCTTGTCGTCTGCCAGGTCACCAAAGAACAAGCGCCGATTGCTAAAGAGATCTAGGCTAGGCCCAACCTCCTCTGCATCCTCTCCAGATCCCGGAACAAGGCGAGTACCTTCTATTTGGTGGTATATCGAATGTAGCATGGAGAAATTTGATGATGGGCCGTAGTACAGCTGCAGGACACAGGATGGCGACGCGCGGTGTGTCGCTGCGACGCTGTGGACGTGGATACTTGGGCTGTTCCCCGAAACCTTAACTTCTGTCGCCGGGGCCTGTCGGGCGTCTTCGGGAGATGTAAGGCTGGACACCGTGGACGCCGGCGGGTGCCGGTGCTTCCGCGGCCGGTTTCGGGCTTTCTTTCGATAAACGCAAGTGAGGTTCCGGAGTCGGCAGCGCTCGCAGGGCTCCTCACCGTTGCATCTTAGTTTGCGTTGCCGACATACCTCACACGCTTTGGATATCCTCCACTTTGATGAGTCCATGGTAGGCAACTTGATAGCGCGTGAAGAGATTTGGGCGCGTCAGAAGGTCCTCGATGGGGTTCCATTGTGAGAAGTGTGGAGATGAGACCCAGTATTAATTGGACAATCTGATGCGTCATTGCACAATACACAGCGCCACCTAAACTTGACCCGCTTTTATAACCGTCACCTGGTCGATAACATGGAACTTCATTAGCAGTGCACGACATTCCCCTCTGGACAGGGCGTCAGTGGAACGGAAATATCGCTGTTCCTAAAGACTGGTTTGTCGTGGTGTCCTGGAGCCCTTGTCACGGCCTGTAACAGTTACTAGACCAGACCAGACCCGATTCCCAGCTGGACAGCTGAGTACAGGCAGTGGACAGTATTCGTCAAGTGTAGTAATGCCCACACTCAGCCCGACAAACGTCGATTGTGCTATCCGGACCCATCCACCCCCACCAATCCCAAGTTCCACCAGCCCCGTTAAGGGAACCGATGTAGGCACGTTTGACACTATATCGACACAGAAGACGGCTTCTCCGTCAATTACGTGCTCCGCGACAGCCAACTAAAGGCTGCATCTTGACCCCAGGAGCACCATCCCCACATGCGCGAAGGTCCCAGAACGCCTTCGACGGATCTAGCACCAGACGCGCGAATCCCGCAAAGTTGAGAAGAGATACCCACGTACTTCTAGCCTTGGCACCAACGAGTGTCATGGCGTTGTCCAAACCCCCTACCGTAGGCCGTGGTTACAGTGATCAGCTCTCGCACCTCCTCCGACCAGGAAGACACTGTCCCACTTGTCGCAGGATTGTTTCCAGGTTACGCGCATCTTGCCCTGGGTTTCTGGGACGGCCTTGGTAGTGGTGCTAGGCTTACCCTACAGTGAGAACCCGTGCCGTAGTTGGATGCCGTGGTAATGGGAACAACGAAGAGATTCCGAGAGAGCAGACGACGATCTTGCTTACGTGTAGTGGCCTCGTATGCATTGCGGTCCCGATTATCCCCAAAAACCCGTCCGATCGGACAAGGAGAAACCCTGGATCGCCTCGTGTATGACGACCTGTATCATTCTCGTCAAGATGATCGCCACGACTTTCCTTGTGAACGTAAACACCTGAGGTGAAAGATATACTTTCCTCCTGCTGTCCAGACCGTGCGACGAGCGGTAGGAGCGAGGAAATGTCGGCCTGGCCTCAGTCCTTAACATGGATTTCTCGATGAGTGTGATGGTCAATAGGCCAAGGAGTCCCTTTCGTTCCCAAGAGTCTAGGTGGGGTCACAGAAGCAGACGACCTCGGGCGCAATAAGCTCCTATAGAGTCCATCGTCGCATGAACCAACTGTTTTGGTCAAATTTCTGCCGAAGGTACCATGCCACGCCTTTTTCACCCGGTGTATCGTCTCCCTCGATAGGGGGCTGTTCCTTGGAAGGTCAACCAGAAATGCATAGCACATGCCCCAATCCCAGTACCACTTACACATCGCGTCGGTGGCCGCAGTCAGCTCAGCACCGCTGCTCTTATCATATGCAGCGCGTTGTCTCCCCGTGCGTGGGTGAGCTCATCACGTTGGGCCGGCTGGCATGTCAACTAAATCCTCTGGAATCGTGCACGGTAGCTTCAATACGATGCTACGGTCAGGAAAGCAATGAAGTCCTGAGTAGACACACCGTCACCTCCCACGCGTGCAAAAGGATAGTGTATGGCGGCGCCCATCTTTGGTCTAATAATTGTTCAGTTTGGTGAGTGGATATTTTACTACGACGCATTTCCGTTGGCTGCATGTGTCAGCCCTTCGTTTTATAAACGTGTTGGCCGGAAGTCGCGATGGGGCGCCCTATTTTGCAGAATCCCCCATATCAAAAACCGTCTCATGGAAATGATGTTAGATTACGGCGAGATATAACTCCGTTCTTCCTCAAGTTAGGTTATACTTAGTAGTAAACCAGCGCTGGTGCGGCACCACAGCTGACTGGCGATGCCATCTTTGGCTAGGTGCTTGGACGCCGCCATGGGGATTTGAAAATGCATGCAGCACAACACACGCGCTCTGCCTTCGCCGAAAGAATCTGCGTACGATCCGGCTAGAGAGCGTATCTGAAAACTAAGACTTTGATTTATCTACCAATTTAAGCTAATATTCCAGCCAAATCGTGCGCTGTTAGAGTCTGTCCTCCCGTTCAAGCACGGTGTGGTGGAGATGTTCAGGACCTGTCGACTCACTGCCCGTAAGATGAAGCGTAATATCCATTTTCCCATGAAGAGATTTCAAGTCATGCTCCACACCAGCTATACCATCTCCCCACAGGCCAGCCTCTTCGCGATGGGAGCAGACTGTTAGCAATTACACTTAGGAGGATTTAAAATACGCCAGGAAGCCTATTTGACCGGTTAACGCCGGAAATATCGTCTGGGTACAATTAGATGTCTCCCTAGCTAGTCCCTGTGGCTTCCATTACATCATCCAAAGAATACTAAGCTCCTAGACCTTCAGATGTGGTGCACCTCTCTACCAGGAAATCTCGTCTCGGCCCAGCACTCGTACACCACACCCACCAATGTCCCGGCCAAGAAAAGTCTACGCGGTCTAGCTGTCAGCATAGTTCGCAATTTCTGAGGCAGGTCCGCTTGGGTTACAAAGCCCTACATCTGTATTCCGAAGAACGCAGCCATAGTCGTCGCGTAAGAGAACCCTACGACCAACAGGCCGTCACTCTGCGCAATGAGCGATGTCAGCCCCATGGCAACGAACGTCGTCGTGAGAGCTACTATCTCTCCGCCGATATGGACACGGTGCGAAAGGAAGGCCTTTCTCTTGCGCTGGATTCGCCATCGGTTTACCCATACAACGTACCACCACGGCACGTAGACGAGGAACTTGTACATTTAAATATTAGCACTGATGATAGAAGGAGCGGGTATGGGGAGCTACGTACGTAGGATACAGCGATCCAGAACGGTGCCCAGGTTATGCTATCTGGCCCACCCTTGCGGCTATTTAACTGCTTCCAGACACCCTGGTGTGCGCCAATGTGCACGTATACTAGCAGAACCACCACCGCCAGTGGGAGAGGCAACGTTATATGGCGGCAAAACGGCGCCGTGGAGCCGAGAATCCTATGGACTAGGGTCTTTGGCGGTGACGTCTCGCGTACGGGAAGTCCCGCTGACATTGCGTTCGTGGGAGGAACAGGTAGTTCTTCCCTGGCCTCAGGAGAGCGGGGATCGGTAGCAATGGGACTGAGCACAAAGGGCTTCGTGGACTCAGTGCTCCTTCGCGGCCGTAGCTTTAGACGGGAAAGCATCATGGACGTGAACCCCTGGAGTTACCGTGTTAAATGCCGTCCGCTGTTCTCCTTGGGCCAAAGTAGAGTGTAGCGGGATAGAAGTAGCTAAGAAATAGAAATAAAAGGAAAAGGTTGGAATTCGCGTGCCTTCAGTCGTTCTGAAGAATTATGTCGCCCTCTGGATCTATGTTCGACAGTTACAACAAAACACTCTACTTGTCTTGTCAAGGGGTCGGTGTCGCTGGGGGGAGAGAGAATGTGGAAATCATCCCCACGGATCAACGGGTATGGATCATTCGGAATATTGTAAATCTCTGTCATCCTCTGTAAAGGGTATCTGTCTAGAATAGAAAGGCAGGCGACACAAAAGATCTCCCGAACCTTTCCGCGATGAAACGGCCCTGGTTTGATGGGCTCAACTCGTGGTTCAGCCTAAATTACCATTTCAGTCAATTGGACAGTGCGCCGCCCCCAAGACATTCTACAGATAGACTTGCTACGAGCTCATATTGAACGGCTTTCCATAAGTGGTGTTTTGAAAAGGAGACATTTGGGCTTTAAATGGTGGTAGCTACACATCTCTGCCGTTTGATCTTTCCAGTCTTTAGGGCATATTAACGAGGCCGAAACGCCGAGTCACACCAGTGTCGTTACTACAGCCACCCTGGATGCCTGATCTAACTCTCGTGGCACAGAATGTACTAGGCAAATTTAATGTCCTGATTCCGCCATCATCAAGAACTGGACATGGTCCAAGAGTATGGGAGTACGCATTCGACTTTATTCAGGATTAAGTTTAGCTAGGATCATTCCCGCTTATCTACACGTTTCTTTCAAGTATAATAAACCTTAGGTATCCGCGGTTATCCCCTCGTAACCGAAGCACAAATCCTTCCACAATTGAGTTCTAGAAAATGCCTTGGATAAACAACAACACACGGGGACAAAGTGCCTACATCGTAAGGTTCAGCGTAAACATGTGACCTCTGGTTCCCATTTAAAGAACCAACCCCTAGTTGCTGTATCTTCCCCTGTACTCTGTCATGATAAACCACTGATACACCCGACTCGCACCTCCGTTTCCCGGACCAGCACTCGCAACTTTACATCACAACTGAATGCAGTCACTGTTTCTATCATGGTTCTGAGTTGGATTCCTGCGAAAGAGTCGCAGCCTGAACAATATGAATTCCCTGGTAGTGGTTCTGAGAAGGTGCCATACACGTCAGGGCTACCGTGGCCGAAGGGGCTAAAACCCCAGACGCTAGATGACAGGATGCCCACTCTACCGGGGACGATTCCAACCAGCGTCCCGCCAGAATTTGACCACCATAAGATGAAGGCGCCACGAGAACCCGCGGTGCTCTTTCCATACCACTCAGAAATAATATGGCAAACAGGAAAAATCCACCCGACAGATGGGGACAAAGGGAAGGACATAAAACACACCAACCCAAAGGACATAACAGTGGCACGCCACCCCAGGCTATATTCCGACATCGTCCGCTTCGGGGAGGCGTACAAACCGCCTGTCCCAAAGGGCTCGAAGTGGTCGGCCCCGACAAGGTCAAAGAAGCGCGCCGCAAAGAATCGCCGAGAACGTAGCCTGGAGAAGAAAGTCATTTCCGTTTTGGGAGGCTCAGTGGCCCGATCAAGCAGGCCAACGAGCCGTGCAAGGGCTAGGGCTGTTTCCGCGATAGACTCTTCTACCGGCCGAGTCGATAGACCCATCCACGAAGCCAGAAAGAGGATAGTCTCCACGTTCAAGGCCTCCGGTGAGAGTATTCGCAGACTTGCTACCGGAGTGGAACGAAAGCTACATGGTCCCATCTCGTCCATCCACACCAACATCGCCAGGATAGACAATTGCTTGACACTCACTCGCCAGGAGCATCACACATTTGACTCCCGTACTGGCTCCAAGATGTACCTCAAGGTTTACCGCGGCCTTTCCCCCGGCGAGGTCGAGCACGCCATCAGGGGCCACGACTGGACAAAGCACTTCGACTGTGTCCTCTCACTATCACAATACTCTTGGCTGACGGGGACGAGACTAACCGCGGCTCTCTACTTTAACGATCTTCCAGCGCGGCTGAAGACGGGAGTCCCTTGGAGCCGTCCATCTCTCACGCAACGCGTTGCAGAGGAGATTTACCACGAGGTGACTTGCGAGTGTTGCACCGGCCGCCCGTGGGTGACCCGAACTCAATGGAGGGATCGCTCGCCACAGCCGCAATTCGCCGCCGTTATTACCGTGGGACATTTAACCCGCCTTGAGGCGCTGGAGCACGACCCCTTTGATATCATGGCGAATGCTAGGACTGATAAGTAAGTGTAACCTAAGGAGTGCCTGTACCTTCTTATGTTCTTCTACCGCCCCTTATACACTTTACCCATTGAAATGCCTTGCTAACAGTCTCTCGTTAGAGCTGTGATGGATCTACGTACCGGACCTGGACGTTTCCGGAAAGTCATGTCGTACGTATACGAACTAAATTATAGAAACGACTTGAACAACGCGCGACGCAAGGGTTATGTTGCATCTACATGGGAGGAGAGCTTAGTAGCGGACTTTACGGAATTTTTTGGTCGTCTGTTCCAGTCTGAGTGAAGAAGAACTGGCGTTGGGAGAGCTCTTGGTGATACTAGGATGTAGCGTTATGGAAGACTTTTTTGGCTGGACAGTTTATAAGTGTACCTCGCTTTCGTTCCAGAACGGCCTGTTAGTTATCACTTCCAGTGGACGTAACTTTTTCCCCATAGTTTGCCGCGTACAGCGAGGGGGATGATATCCAGACAGGTAATTATAGTTCTCTCCAGTGCATTGATCTCTACCCCTTTAAGCCACCACGTTTCTTGTGACTACGAGCTTCCATTACATGTCCGAATTTCAAACTAACGGTAGGCGTCAACCCAACTTACAGCAATGCACACACTTGCTATTCCTCTGAATTTCCATACTATCCTTATAACTCAGCCCACTTCCGCATTGGCGGCTGAAGCACCTCGGTCCTAACGAAAGAAATGTGGTGGCCTCGCATGACCGGTCGGTCTTGGATTGCGGCGTATCCGAAAACAAGCAGAAACAGGTCGTGTGGCTACACGCTTACACGCAACGAAAAACCCGAGATGATGCCGAAATTTTCTCCGAGAAAGTAGAATGGACAGGAAGCTCAGAGTACTGTCCCTCCAACCACCATGGACGTTTAATTCTCTTCGCTACTGGCAGAGCCCGGAAATCTCTATATTTGCTTCTTCGACCGCGATGACATATGCGGCTCCGCCCTCTATAGCCGCCTTGCCCAATCTGGCAGGTCCAATTGGTGGCGCGTTTAGGAGTACCCACAGCGGGGCGCCTGGACGATCTAAGATTAAGGGTTGGTGGAGTCCGCCTTAGCGGGCCAGGATAACGGACGGTTACGCCTACCAATCAGCGTACTGCCCTACCGGACACCATCGCCCTTGTTCCCCGATGATTTCAGAAGTCTGGTTCCACCAACCAGACACGTCGTACCGACAAACCTGCAAGGGTACAACTTATTAAAGGCCTGCCGAACCCGGTAGCGTGGTCAGGGCAGCGGTGGAGAAAACGGAGTACGATGTCGCATCGACTAAGTCTCGAAAGACAGTCCCGCTGATCCCGGCCGTTGATGGCCTCGAGTGGAACCGCGCACCGCGGAAACTGGAGCAGAGTGAACCTCGGTCAGGAAGCCACACTCGTCCCATCTGGTATTGGCGTCCGTGCCGAAAGACCAACAGCTCGTCCATGGGATTCTATATCAGGGTCCTTGGTACCCATGCTTTGGGTTCCGTTCTCTTGGAACCCGCGCGCCCATCCCGATCTTTCTCCCTCGGCCAGACTATTCGCCATGAAGTCTACTCTTTTCTTTTCCGCCCTCCTGGCGGCTTCCCCGGCGGCCCACGCCCAGGTCAATGGAGCCCCTTTCGGTTTCGCGTCTGGCGTGACGGGAGGCGGAGACGCCGAGCCAGTTTACCCTCAGTCCCTCGAAGAGTATGTGACGTCACTGCAAAGAATATTGAAATCGTCCCGGACCCAGTAGCTTACTCTATAATAA
Organism: Microascus cirrosus; assembly: GCA_030271035.1. Lineage (NCBI taxonomy): Eukaryota > Fungi > Ascomycota > Sordariomycetes > Microascales > Microascaceae > Microascus > Microascus cirrosus. The sequence goes on from JAMBUN010000038.1 coordinate 51,793, forward strand.
CAACAGGCTCGCCAAATTCCTTAGTGATGACACCCCGCGCGTCATTATGCTCGACCAGACTTTCGACTTCCTCGAGTCAGAAGGGAGCACCACGGACCAGTGCTGCAGCAATGACCGCACGACTAAGTGCCCGGACGGGACCTCGGCTGGTCAACTCTGGATAGACGACACATGCGACGACGGATCGTGGGAGGAATGCACGTACTGGAATGCCCCGAAGTCGCCCCTTAGTGTGGGGAGTAATAAGAGTATTGTCGGCGTAGGAGACGGCGGTGTGATGCGCGGGAAGGGATTGCGTATCCATGGCGGCGCGAGCAATGTTATTATTCAGAACATCCACTTCACGGTATGCTTCACGCGGTTTATCCTGGCCAATCATGGACGGTGTGCTGATCTGTACATAAGGAACTCAACCCCGAGTTCGTATGGGGCGGCGACGCTATCACCCTCGACGACTGCGACGGTGTCTGGATCGATCACAACAAGTTCTCTCTGATCGGCCGCCAGATGATCGTCTCGGGCTGGGGCCAAGCGGGCCGCGTTACCATCTCCGATAACGAGTTTGACGGCCGCACGGAGTGGTCTACCGGTTGCAACGGGAAGCACTACTGGACGATGCTACTGATCGGCGAGTCTGACTCGTACACTATTTCAGGCAACTGGTTCCACGACCTCTCCGGGCGCTCGCCTCATTTGGGGACGGACAAAACCGATTCTACTATCATTGTACACGCTATTAACAACTACTTCCAGGTATGAAAACTTACCGTCCTAAATTATCATCGACAAGTTTGCTAACAGGCCTTAGAATATTGGAGGCCATGCCTTTGACGTGGACACCAACACCTGGATGGTTCTCGAGGGCAACTACTTTGAGAACGTCGATACACCCCTCACGGAGGCGTCGTACACCAATGGCGGTAATATCTACTTCATCCAGACCGAAGAGGATGCTTCCAATGCGGCCGCTGCTCTTGGGTACACCCCCCAGGTGAACCAGCTTGTCGACTCTGGAGAAGTGACCGGCGTTGTCAGCCAGGATGCTATCGACCGTCTGGGGCAAGAGCAGGAGAGTATCATCTGGGAGCATTGGAACGCTCAGGACGTTCTGGGCAATGTCCAAACCATTGCTGGCGTTGGAAAGTAAGATTCACGCAAGCTATACCTGACAATGCTTGGGATTTGACCCAAAAAAAAAAAATTAAAATTCTCTGTAAATACTTCTTTATAGCATACGCCGAGTTGTGGAACTATAATTTTTATGTGTTCCATTCAAATGAATACAAGTAGGCTTGCATCTTACCTGCGTATCCAGCATCGTTACGCCCCGTTGGATATACAGCAATGACCCCCCCCGGGGGGTCAGCCTCTGCACAAAATTCTGCTCGTCGCTCGGACGGGGGTTTTCTGCCATCTTTGAGCTGAGCCGTCGCGGCTCGTCACCATGATGGCGCTCAAGTTCAAGACATCCGCGCGGGACTACCTGCGTCGCTGCCTTAGAAGCATTCCTGCCTTGTGCTGGGCCGACTTCGATGGCAAGATGTTGGCCAAGATCCTCAACGAGCTCAACGTGAACACAAGAGACCACTCGCATCTGGAACTCGAATGCCTACGCAATAGAACTAAGAGGGAGCTTGAGCGCCCGGACAAGGCCCCAACCCGTACACGCTTCCTCGCTACGTGGCTCAGTCAAGACCGCGGTTACATTGACGACTGGGTTTGAAACTTGGGAACCGAAGCCTGGGTGGGATTGCTCGTTGGCATGCCCACGACAGTAAATCACCCACTCGGGGAGACAACGATGTTGCCTGGGAAGCTTGGGTTGAGACCATCACGGCCACATTTTGGCCAACAGCTCACGACCTGCAGGAGGCTCTATCCCCCGCGCAGCTAACATCTCGGAAGGAAATCCTGGAGGTTGAGGTCGTGGAAGTCACACCGGGTTGTATTCACTGGCGTATTCCCTCTGGGTCCCAGCAGCGAGCTCGAGGTTCCACTAAACACGCTTTTCCTAGACCGTCTATTCAAACAAGAGGCAGGCAAGCTTCAAGGCCCGATCCACAGTGGCGATGCGGCTGACAAGGGCGGCGACTCCATTACCTCAGAGTTGGAAGAGTTTCTGAAGAAGGATATTTCTACGAGCGTCGGCAGCGAATAGGAACGCCTCAGCCATGACACCAGGATCCAGAGAGACTCTACCACGCGAGGTGTAAAAAAGGCCCGGATTCCATTCAAACGCAATTCCCGGTTGGGACGTCTATGCCTGCGCTCATTAGTGATTGTATCCCGCAGTGCTTCTCACTGTAGCTCTGGGGCCCCTCCCGCCCTTTCCGGTCAAGCCAATCGTATGAGATCGGTACCGATGACACACAACAGAAGGGATGATCGGCCAAACATCGACCTACCTCCAAGTTTTCTACAACTCTATCCAACGCAGGCATCCGTTTGGGAGCCGAGGCCCATCTATCTCTTACAGCTGTCCAAGGCCTTGTTCTTCTTCTTCCGAGTGGTATCGGCCACAGCAACGCGGAAGGAAATGGTACCTGCACGCCCGAACTCCGCGCTAATCATGTATTCGCTGGCCCTTTCCAAACAAAGATTTCGGATTCCGCACGGAGATATTACAACCCAGAGATTATAAGGAACGTTGAGAACATTCTTATGGGTCTTTCCCTTCACTTGGACACCTTGAATAAGCCGGAAGACAAAGCAACCAATCTCTTAGATACCACTCTCAATGAGACGTGTGAGCTTGAAGACCTGGAGGGACGGTTCTATGCACCAAGTTTAGGTCGACCTAGAATCTCGACTTGCCGGCGGGAGGTGAGAAACAGGCCGTGATCTCTGAGGTCGAGGAACAGAATTTCCGCCTACGTGACCAGCTGCGAAAGATGCAGGGGAGAGTAGGGAGAGGAAATTTTTTTCTCCTGGGTGAGAAGCAAAAGACTGAGCTCAGGAAGGAACAGCTAATGAAGAGCTACTCTGAGCTCGTAAACGAGTATCTCGGAGAGGGGGTTCTGGAATGGCAGGTAGAGTGAAGGGACACCCAGGCCAGATGAGCGGGTTACACACAAATTGCCAACAGAATCCGGGAATTGGGGACGATATGGCAGCTTTACAAGATATGAGTGACCCAGAGCATCGTTGCGGATGTAAGAGTGTCTGGTAATGCAATGGGAAGCGACGGAGATTTTGCGGACATGATAAGAGCAGAAGCTTAAATGGATGATACCACAGTCCTATAATAAACTCAATTTTACACTGTGCTCGCCCTATTGCTCATTCTTTGGTTACCAAGCGTTGCATCGTTATGTCATCTAACCATACAGCATGAAACTCTCGACGCCAGCGTTTCAGATGCTGTCTGCTTCCACTGTGGAGTGGGAGATGGCGCTGGGTAGCCTGAATAGAAAGCGTTTCGGGACTCGCTCTTGGCGCTCGAGACAACTGGAGTGTGCCGCTTCTTGGCGTGGGATCTTGCGGATAGAGTGCAAACGCTTCCTAACCCGATGAGTGGGAACTTTCATCGTTTTAGTGTACTTGGTTCAGCTTGGGTCGCACTGTAAGCCTTATATTGGGAGGAGAGTAGTAGAGCATGTGGACCACTGTTTACTTAGGAAAATCAGAATACCACGACAGCGACCATCTAAGCGGCCTATATTCCGGTGATACCATTACAAGCTCTCATTACCTACTGAACTGGGAATTCATTCAGCAGCGCCATCACTATTGGAAGGGTATCCGGAGGCAGCGACGCGTCAACTATGAACCGGAAGCTGCTTTTCTGACGACGGCCGTTACACCACCTGTATTTTCTGCATAGAAACTGGGGTCTGGGAGTAAAATCAAAAGTACAAACTGTCCTAACAACAACTTTCCCGAAATAAGAATACGAAATATAATGTATGCGGAGGAAAGTGCTCGATACCGCCGCGCGAGATATCACCGAGGCTACCAAGCCTGCTATTCCATTACGCTCAAATGGTAACAATAGTTGTACTTCCGAATACCAGAACCCCATTCTCCCCGTTTGGGATGGGTCAGCCGACTTAAAGCTGACACTTAGGTGCGAAGGTGCTCGAAATGGGCAGCTTTAAGGCGCCTCACCTCATAAGGGTACTCCCGTGGGGGGGAGGGTTCACCAATAGGTCGCAGAGCGGGACGCAAGAGACTCGAAGAGGACGTTTGCCTGCTGATCTTTCGGGGGATCGGCCTTCGGTGGTTCTGAACAGCCACTCCGCGGAGTTGTTAGTCCCTATTCCGTGTGTTGTATCGCCAGTGAGATGAAGCGCACATCCACAATTGGTGGGAACGAGGAGCATTGGCATGTCATTGCATGAAAATCTGCTTATACGCTCAAGAAGGTTTGAAATGCTACTATGGAAATCTCACTAGCCTGACGCCATCATGCAATGTCTCGAGGTAAATCAAAGAGGAAGGTTTGGTATCAGGACGCCACAGCCTCACCTCTCGCTTTTCCCCCATTTCTCGCCCTATTAACAGCGGAGAATGCCTTATTTTCTACGTTTACTGCCGTTATTATCCCTGCGAGATCCATTAATAGGGTTTTCCGGGCCTGAAGCGTAGCCATGACCTGATCAAGAGTGCAATTTGCACCCGACACACGGCCTCGGCGGCTGTGTGCTGGAGTAAACCGCCGAATTCTGCGGCCCGGAGACATTCAGGAAGCCTACAGCGCCCTTGTCTAGCCGGAATATCGCGTGGTCAACTAGCGTGTATGTCCCTGGTACCACCATGTTCATGTCAACAATGGTCGAGCCTCCGGAGGGGACTGACAGCGTCTGAACTGCTTTACTTGGCGGGCTCAGCACGTCGCCGTCCCGATAAGCCTTCTCGAACTGCGACCCTATGACGTGGAACGAACTCGTGAGGTTCGGCCCCGCGTTCCCGAAGAAGATCCGCACGCTCTCGCCCACATTCGCCTTCAGAGGCCTATCCCTGGTCAAGGCCGACTCATTGCCATTGAAAGTGACGACTTGGGGCTCCTCGCGCAGGCCATTCGGGTACGAGAACTCGACCATTTCGGAGCGGCGCCCTTCGTCGTCCACCTCCGGCGGCTCGTGGTACCACTCACTCTGCATGACGTAGTACTCCTTGTCGACCTTTGGGAGGTCACCCTCCTCTGGCTGCACATACATGAGGCCATACATGCCGTTCGCGATGTGCACCGGCACGGGGGCAGCGGCGCAATGGTAGACGTACAGGCCCGGGTTGAGTAGCTTGAAGCGCGCGGTCTTAGTTTCATTCTCCTCAGCAGTCGTGACGGCCGCGCCACCGCCAGGTCCCGTGAAGGCGTGGCAGTCGATATTATGCGGGTTCCCAGCAGTGTCTTTGTTGGTCAGAGTGAGCTCCACGACATCGCCTACCCGAGCGCGGATAAAGGGCCCGGGGACGGTGCCGTTGAAGGTCCACTGCTCGTACTTGTACTGGCTGGTGAGCTGCGAGATCTTAGTGGTGGTCACTAGGGGGACCTCTACGAGTGCAGGGTGATCTCTCGTGATTGCTGGTGGCACCTGGGGTGCGTTTGTGAGGACAGCCATCTCCCGCGGGAGATCCGCTGCCGCGAGGGCGTCATTGCCGACCGTCTCAAATGCCTTAATGCTGGGGTCCGCCGCGCTGAGCATGATGTGAGGCTTCTAACATATTAGATCTTGTCCTATAAGACGGCCATGGGCTTGATCTCACGACTCACATCATTCGCTAGAGGCGTCTCATTTTCGCATGCGTGACACTTTGGCGCCATTTCGTCCATCCGGACTGGAGCTTGCCGTCGCTTGTAGTAGTAGACACCAAAGCCAATTGCAGTGGCGGTAGCAAGAGTTGGAACAAAGCGAGAGTAGCGCCTTTCACCAGTAACGCGAGGTCCCGATGAGAAACGTCGTGTGCCGATGGTCGGCACCTTCTGCCGTGGTAACACAGCGGTGCGAGCCGCCCGGGCGACGATACCCCTTGTCACCAGGAACGGCAGTCGGCTTGCCATGGGAGCCAGATACTGCTCCGACACTCGTAAGGTTAAAGTAGACATGTTGGATATCAATAATTTCTAAGATGTCGTAATGCTTGAGGGTTCCGACACAAGCAACACACAAATAATAATAATCCTTGCAAGGGCGCCATGACAGTGTCTTTATAGCAGGGTGGATCAGCCCACCAAAAGGGATTTGTGGAAAGCCACAGCCGCCCCCGCGCCAATATTTGGATGCAGGTTGGTCATCAGGAGGTTTTTTGACGCATGCTGTGCCCCTGGACGCTCTGAGTGGTCTGCCATGCAGCAGCCATGGCGCCCGACTCCGAACGCCGAAGCCCTGGGCCCAAGAACAACGTCCGAACGTGCGAGTTCACGGCGCATGAGGCCACCAGCCGTACCCGGTGATCAACAAGGCAAGTGGCCGCCATAACCGCATCTCCGGGGTCTCCAGATTGTGGTGAGACGGCTCTTAGACTTAGTAATATTGACGGTCGAATGAAGACTCGCAGGGGCTTGGAGTCAGGCGAGAGAGAGGGCACGAGGGCGAGAAGTCTCCCCATGTTTTCCATCTCTTCTGTAATACCATGGAAGGTCTCACGGTGGTACCAAAGTTCAGGAGAATCCTGTTGGCTCTTCAGGGACTTCAGCTACTTTGAGAGTCGCGTGGTGTTGAGACGCACGTTTATGAACAAGGGCATTAATATCAACTTAAATAGATGTAGCCCTCGATTAAACGCGATGAGCACCACACAGTAAACATCATTCACAGTGCAATTACTTCACGACATTCCGGGATAACACTTTCTCTACCATACGTTATCTTCAGTTCATGGCCAACATGAGCGATAAACCATTCGTCAATATGGCAAACCTGGCGGCGTACACGCCGGCTGAAACCACGGAGCTCGTCTCACGAACGGGTGCCAAGAAGGGGAACATGCGCCCGGACAAGGTCTTCCTGTCCGCAGTATCCGCGGGATGCCTTCTGAGCTTCGGCTGCTCCGTTTCTTTGACCGCCCTCACGGCCCCGTGGTACCAGGAGAATGCTCCAGGCTTACTCAAGCTTGTGGGCGCTGGCGTGTTCCCACTGGGCCTGGTGCTAGCCGTTTTAACTGGCGCTGACCTATTCACCGCAACCACGATGGTAAGTTGCAAGGACTTCCGTTGTATCCGTCCGGTAATTAACGGACATGGTGTCAGTTTACCATGGTGTCGGTCCTTCACGGCCGATTGCCGGCCCGCAAGATGCTGCTCCATTGGTTCCTCTGCTTCTTCGGCAACCTTGCAGGGTCCCTATTTGTAATGGCTATAATTATGGGATGTACGTTGGGAAATGTGTGGTCTGAATTGATGGGATCATGCTGACAAGTTAGGAAGACGGAGGAGTATTCGACGCATCTCCCTTCCGAGAGGAGGTGATAGCGTTTACGACTAAGAAGCAGATTGTGCCGCAAATGCACCAGATCTTCTTGAGAGCAATCGGTTGTAACTGGCTTGTGTGCCTCGCCGTCTTCTTAGGTGTGCAGGCAAGGGATCTTGGTTCCAAGGTCATCGGCATGTGGTGGCCAATTTTCGCCTTCGTCTCTCTGGGACTTGACCATGTGGTCGCCAATATGTTCTTCATCCCAATGGGTATATGGCTCGACACCCCCGGATTGAGCGTAGGTCTATATATTTGGAAGGGTGAGTCCGACTTTATGGGTCCGAGAAACTAGGAGTATACAACTAACTCCGTACTATAGGCCTGATACCTGCAGCTCTAGGAAATATTCTGGGAGGTGGCCTGTTCTGTGGCGTGTACTACTGGTACATGTATCTGCTGTGGGATGGCCCGGTCAAGATTGACGGCACTGTGTACCAGGGTCCTGTCGTAGAGGGCCACCATCATCCACATCTAGACCTAAGCTTCCTGCACTTGAGGAGGAAGAGCGCCGCCTCTACTGACGAAGAGAGCAAGATAGAGTCTAGGCGTGTGTCACACAGTTAGGAACGGCACCACTTGGGGGGGCGTTTAGACCACGAATTACGACAGTTACTGAGTAGCGCGATGTACGCGGGAATGGCTAAAACACGATTACATAGTTATTTCTGAGAGAAGTTTGATGTCTGGATTCATTCGATTAATGCTCGGAAATCTTGCACCATGAATTTCAACGGTGGTAGACACAGCCATGTCAACCCCGCCCCGCGTCGTCGACGGGGCATTCACGAGGTAGGCAGGACTTCCCTGTCGATTAACGTCCAGCTCTTCTCACCTTCACCTGCCGACACCTCCCCATTACGGCCAACCGTGCTCTCCGACGATTGGTATATGCCCCTGTATCCTTCAACCTTCTCCTCAAGCTTGTGGATCGTGAGCTGAGCTATCCTCGCATTCCTGCCCAAGATCAACCCTTTGGGATTCCTCACGTCAAGAACAGCGCCTAGGGCGCCTTTGTACCCAGCGTCTATGACCCCGGCCGAGAGCAGAGCGCCAGAGCGCCAAAGTGTCGACCTGACAAAGAGCTGACCCATGCAGTCAAGAGGAATGTCGACAGTCTCGTTGAACTCGACTAAGTAGGCAGCCTGGGGAAGCTTGAGGGTTTCATCCTCTCCAGTGAAGGGTATCTCAGAAGCATTGGCAGCCTGTCGGTGAGAATTGTCAAAATGAATCGCGGCAGGCGAGGTCCACTGCAGGACGCGTCTCAGGGAGACGTCGACGCCGCACGGCTGCACTTGTTGCGCGGTTGATAGCAGGTCGCGTGTTATGCCCCGCCTGACGATTGAGGCCCCGCTAAGCATCATGGGGTAAAAGAGGCCACCGGCCCGTAGATAGAGCTGCTATGAGAATACTTGTCCGGTTGATACCGATGGGCTTGAGGATTTGAGAGTTGTCTTAGGAGGGCGGGACTTGGTAAGCACGGACGACGCAGGGAGTGGTAATCCCACTCCAGGCCGCAACCCAACAATTGAACAAAGCCGGAAGGAAATCGTTGGTAATTACATGTTTGGACGGGTGGTATATTTGTGAACGGCTGTCCACAGCTGGCTTCAGCCACTTCCCAGATCAGCTGCGGAAACCGAAGGATATCGATGCAGTGTTCAGTGGCGCTAGTTTTAGCTCTTGCAACCGAAACAGCTTCGAGCTATCGCCCAGATAAAACCCCATACGGTTGACTTAACCATGATCCTCACAAGGAGATACAGTGAAGTGTGCAAGAGTACGTTTAACTTAGTGCACTCGAGTAGGGGTTATTCTCGGCCGCCTTTCGGCTACTGAGCTCTATCAAACAGGGGTGGTGTACGATACCTAGTATTAACCTCATTGCGGTAGCGTCAGACAAGATGCGACGTCTTAGCTGCTGTTTTCGTATCCCGAGGTTCAGGCCTTGTCCAAGGCCCAGCATCTACTCCTCTTGCGTGTGGTGTCATCAAGGAGGCTAAAATAAGCCACGAGGTTTGATTTTGTAAGTGACACGGGCTAATCACATTTGTTTGAAACGGGTAAGCCGAATGGGGAAGTTGCACGACTATGGCGCCCGCACAAAAGGACTTGATGGAGAACAGCTCATCTCTGATTAGGCCTGAATTTTGTCATGGCTGCCATTAATCTCGCTAGCCTAGCACCATTCCAGTTGGGCTGAATTCAATTAACGCATCTGCTCACTTTTGAATGCTTGATAGCGCCGCATACTTTCCATATCCAGATACATTAGCTCGGCTGCAAGACAGTCCCTCCTTCAGACCCTTGACTTCGTTCACCACGAAGAGGCCCATGAAAGGCCCTGCAATCAGTCGCACTGGGCCTCTATTGTATGACCATATCTTTTGTGAGTTCTACGAACTCTAGACAACACTCGTGACGGAGTCCCCTTCCCTAGAGGCAGATGGAAGGGAGCCGTGGAGCACAATACAAGTGTTCTCTGGGGAGAGGGGTCTATATTAGCTACGGTGGGGGTTTATCTGCCGGGTGAGATCATCGGAGTGTGGGGTTGACGCGGCTGCGAATTAGGGATGGATAATGTCCCTTTATTAGACGTTTACAGGCCGGGCCATTCAGCCGAACCACCCGTGCCCAACCACACGATCAGATTTTCTGAGTCGCGTACCAGTGATCCAATTTGTATCTCCCGAGTTAGAAGGGACATTAGAAATAAAAATGCCGGCCTTTCCGCGTTCGTTGCGCTTCAAGGCACGCCACTTTCGTCTCACCCTAGCGGTTTCGTACTCCCTCGTCGTCGCCACCATGCGGTGCGTAAAATTTGGACTCCTATTTCTTTGTGCGGCCTTCCCAGGTGCTCTAGCCCGTCTGGCCAGCGGAACCGGGAAGGATTCCATGCACCTCGGCATCCCCATTCGCCCCAGCGACCAGGATCCAGGCGACAACGTCGACGACCCAGACGAGCCTGTCACCACAGAGGCCCCTCCAGTGGACACAAGCGAGCCACCTGCATCGGATCCAACCGATCCGCCAGCCTCGGAGACAAGTGAAGTACCAGCGCCAGTCGCCACGCCCCCTACCAACCCCATAATCGAAAGTATCACATGGGAAGGTTCGGGGTGCCCCGCCCGGGCGTCAGAGAACGAAACGGCTAGTGTGACGATTGAGCTAGAGGAAGATGGAAGCTTCGGCGTTTACCGCTTCAACAATTTTGACGTCTACTTGGGTTGGTCCGAGACCCAAGAGATCGAGACGGAGGCTGAATGCATGCTAAGCATGGACATTGTTGGCATTCCGGAAGGGTGGAGTTTTCAAATCGACGACGTACGGGCTGAGGGGTACATTTACCTACTCCAGGGCGCCGTGGCCGTTTTCAACTCGAGCGTCTTTTGGAGTGGAGACGAGGACCATGTTGTAAGTTTGCGCCTAAGAGATACCGAGCCGAGCATTTGGCATAAATGCTGGTGCCGCAGGCTCAAATAGGGCCGTGCAGACTAACATCCAGGTAGTTCAAAAGTGGGAAGTACTGGCCGAATGATCAAGAAACACCGGTGGACCAATTCTACCTTACCGATCCGCTTCTCTTGACCTCTGAGAACCAGACGCAGTTTGGGTCCGTCTGTACGGCTCCCGGAGATGGCGCCGGGTCCGGTACTCTAAACATCAATTTCCGGCTCTCCATGCAATCGGACGTGGAGCCGGCCCCGAACGGCATTGTGACGATTCGCGCCCTAGGCATCACAAACAAGCTCGTTGAGTGCGAGGTTCCAGAGTCCGCCCCGGTGACTAGGTGTAAGAAGCGGAAGAGGCGGCACAGATAATTCACGGGTCCATGTGACACGGTTTTGGAGGACTAGCTATGCTGTGCAAGACCTTTATCAGAGGGGCACGGGCTTGCAGGGGTGTCTCCAGGGAAGAAGCAGAATAATGCATCTCCCTACAAGTCTATCCTAGACTAGCGTTAAGAGAACACTCGGCGTTCCAGTCGATAACCTTACACCGTTATCGGTCCACTTTTATGGCGCATGAGAGTAGCACGTACCCTCGGTTCGTATGCCGAGCCGCCGTCTTGCGAAGAAAAGCGTAGCTTGACGGGTTAGCATCAGAACGCCAATATTTAAACTTCTTAATAGTGATGAAAGGAAAAATACGGGTGCCAACACTTGACGATTGTAACTTTTGTATCGTTGCTAATTCCCTTCTCTTCTTCCAAGCTACGATATTCAGTTCTCAAGAGCATCATCGTCCACATGATTCCCTTAGGTGTCCGTCATACAACTATGGAAATTCGAGCTCTGCGGTAAATTTACGTTCGTAACTCGCTCGTAGCACCGGGGAACCGTGGCCCCTAACTACCTGATTGTGGCTGGAACACCATCGGGGGTTTCACACGAGCCCGCCCAATCATAAGAGCCACGGCGTCCCACGCAGCCACGGACTGGTGTTATCGGCTCAGCCTCCGTTGCCTAGATCATAATGTCCGTATCTCCTTCGTAAGGAACTAGGTGGGCGTGCAGCCTCCACTGTCAGCGTTATGTGCGATGCTCTCCCCACAACACGCCTAATGTCTACTCCGACGCACCCCCTGACCCGACCGGGACTAAGAAAACCAACACCGCATTAGAGATAAATTCATACTACTTTTATGTATGGGTTGATCTCACTTTCCTGCGAATCTTAATCTCTAACACATCTTGGTGAGTTCCGTTGCCAGCGTCGAATCTTCTTCGGTGGTGTCAACCTTGGCTCCAACGACAGAAGGCATCCATTTTCATGGGATCGATATTTTGCGCGTAAAAAAGCTACCAAAACATATGCTCATGTAAATGATGCTGGCTGACCTCCGCAGATACCGCATTAGGGATAGGTGATCCCTTCTGACTGTTGCCTACCCAGTCCCCCGTTAATCAGTGTTGCGGCCACTCTCTGCTTTACACCCCACTACTACTCTGCCTTCTAGTTCCGCGGCCCAGCTACTGGTGTGTTCTTCGGTGTTGTAGTTGACAATAGCTAACATCAGGTTGGCCGCGGCCTCGCATTGCGACGGAGACTACTATCTTTGATGGGGCCTGAAAACTAACATTATGTAATGACAATGTCGAGAGCCCAAGACCGTTGTATTCCAGATCTTCTTACATACCATTTGCACAGCATCCCTAGTCTATAGCTTCCTTCTCACGAGTCCTATAACCTAGATGGACACCCCATTACCGCCCCCACCACGATACGCTGAGACGCCACGTAAAGCCACCTCGGGACGTCATTCGCCTTCTTGGATCAGTGCATTCTTCGACCAGCATTCTACATGAGGTAACCTCCGAGTGGAGCCGTCAGTCAAGGTTAATCCTTAATTACGGGATTCTCCGGTTCGTGGGAACCAATGCAGTTAGCCCGTAATCCTGCACCCCTGGTTAGATGAAGTTTGCGGGGTAGGCGATGGCGAAAAATCATATGCCACCGAGGCCCGCACAATACAGTATTGAGTATGTGAGGTACAGCCTTACGCAAAGCAACAAAGCACTGCATATCTCTCTCTACGGTAATTGGCGGGAGACCAGACCGGAATCCTTCAAGCCCCAGTACGGACTTCACGGGGGTCGATCATAAGCTACCGAGGCCTCCAAACACACATGGAAATGCAGCTCTACCGGTAGTAGAAGGTGCGGAATGGATCCCTTCCATGAGCGTCAGTAACTAGAAGCCCGTCAAGAAGCTCATATAAAGGGCTATAATAACCGCCGGAGCAGTGCAGAACTCCAGGTCCCAAATTCTCCATCCACAGTATCGTGCAAGTCTCGCGGTCGATATTACTGCTTCGTACATCAATAAGGCCAAATAAATTAAGAGTCTGACATGTTGTCGACAACGATCCTTGGGGTTCTTTCCCTTATCGTCGCCACAGCGGCGGCGGACGGAGCCGACATCCTCGAGTCCCTCGGCACTCTCAGCACATCATCGGCCGAGCTCAACAACACTGTCGCCGAATGGTCAGGAGAACTTTTTGAAGCACTACCGATTGTGACTCAGTCCGTAGGGCTCTTAACCGACACGAAAGAAGCGGCTAGCGTGGCCGAGGAGTCGGAGGCCCTGACGTTGGAGGAAACCACGGCGCTCGCGGGTGCCATGCAGGCGCTAACAACGGATATCAAGAACACTCTTACGACGCTCGAAAAGACGAAACCCAAATTTGACAAGCTCTTGTTAAGCCCGATGATTCTGATCTCCCTGAAGCTTCAAGAGAAGGAGACGCAGAATTTATCTGCCGCTGTTGTTGAGAAGGTGCCTGAGGAGCTGCAGGAGGTCGCGCAAGGGATGGCGGACCAGGTTGGCGCCCTGTTTGATAAGGCTATTGATGCGTATAGCCTGGATATCAACTTGCCTTTTGAATTACCATTCTAAGTGTGTGCTGGGATGTAGTCTAGAGACAAGGAGGAGCGGACGTTGGTAGATTGGTACGGCCCTGGTGTCGAGACAATGCTGCCACCAAATGTACATGTTCTGTAAATTCCAGTGCACTTTGCAATATCGTTACAAAATGAAGCCTTATAGACATCATAATAGGGGAGAGTACTCTTCAGAGGATAATAACACGGTGGGTCAGAGCCCCGCAGAACGAAATCTAACTTGACTGTTACCAACGTATCAGGGCCATCTCGTAACCGAACTGCTCTTCTTGAGTTGAGAAGTTTAAATATACACTTTGGCGCATCCTTATAACATCCTCATATAACAGACTCAAGTCCATTGACGCCGGTAGGTTTGTCCGCCAATGTGGTAAGTCTGATACCATGTCGATATCCCTCCTGCGGGTTGTCAACATTGTAATCAGAAATGGCAGTATGGGCCGTAACGCGGTTATCCCAGAGGGAGACGGTCCCTTCCTCCCACTTGACGCGGACTTGAAAGTCTTGGCCATGGGTAATGTGCTATGTAGCATTTCCATCAGTAACCTTAGCATTGGGAGGTGCGGTAATTCCTTCAGACGGACTTACCTTGAATAAGAGCTTCAGAAGAGCATCTGATTCTTCTTGCTTCAACCCGATGATGCGCTTAGTAAATCCCGGGTTGATATATAGTGCCTTTTGTCCGGTGGCCTGCGAAAGGGGGATCCCTGCTACTTAGTTTTGGAAACGTTCATGTGGAACAGCCGGCGCACATGGCAAACGTACAGGGTGGACTCGCACAATTGGGTGCTGCGTCGCCACAGGCTCCCTGCGCACAAACCTCCCGTTTCTCGTCGCGTTCTCCGCCTGTGGGTACCCGCTGTGTTCCGCCCTAAGCCCTTCAAGTAGTGTCTTGATAGGTTGGGAAAGGCGAGAATACGCTGCAGTCTGCGATACCCAGGCTGTGTCGCCACCAGTTGGGGGTACTGAGAGAAGAGCGAGAAGCGTGACGCCGGGTGGCTGCCGCTCGTAGGATACGTCGGAGTGGTAACCGGTGGAGGTGAGCTTGTTCTCAAGGCGCTGCACACGGTCCTTGTTGTCTGGGCCAAGATAGATATTGTGGAATTCCAGGTTGTCTTTTACGTGCGCACCGACTGGCTACGGCGTGTTAGCCTATCCTCCGTTTTGTAACTGTGAGACGGAACTACTCAAGGATGAGCGCCCACCTACATGAATATGTAGCGGGCCGAAGTATCGCGCGAACTCCTTCTGCTTCTCGATGCCGATGTCCTTGAAGTTCTGGTCGCGGAATACAACGACGCCGCGCTCTGCGATCAGGTGCGCGAGTTCATCCTTCTGACGGTCGTCGAGCTCGGAAAGCTGCAGGCCGCGTATCTCAGTCCCGATAACGGGAGTGAGCTTCGTGACTTTGAGGTCAGGGCTCTTCTCTGTGGAGAGAAGATTCCGGTGTTTCTTGTCTGCAACAAGACCCCGGTCGTTGAACTCGAAGGGCTGGAGAGGGGGGAACTTGGTTTCTTCATCATACACGGGGAGATAGTCGGTGTATTTGTACTGAAGGAATGATTTAGCTCATGTGGACCTTAGTTCCCGCGAGTGCTTTGGTCTCACTTGTTTGTGGTATTCTGCGTCGTAGGCCGCAGTCAGTTTGACTAAAGCGGCATCGGTGATAGCTGTCGTCGCCGTAGTAGTAGACATGGTTGTAAATCGTGTCAGCTGGATGTGGTTCAACGCGCAAATTGCCAAGGATAGTGCTCTTCACGGCTAGGGCTAAAGATATGAACCAAGGCAAAACTCATCAGAGCGACTCAAGGCCAAAATATCAATAAATAGGACCTATTGTGTCCGCATTCGGTCTCGCGTAGTATGTTGACCCCTCACGATGATCATCTGTAATTGTGCCATGGTCTGTAGAGATCACCTCATGCGTCTAGCGGGTACGACATCATCACCTCTTCAGTCATTAGATAGGCATCGTCCATACTCGGTACGCGGCGTGGGGGCTCTCTGATCCCGGTCAGCGCGTTACACACCCGTTTACTAATGCGAATACTGTTTACCGGCCTCATTATTATCCCCAGGCCCGACCGGCCATCGGCATGCCCCGCAGTGAGCCCGGACGCGTCATATGCCCAGAATATCTCGCCATGCGAGCGGCCACGCTCCTAACCTGCAGGCTCTCAACTGCTTCCAATAATATGGAGGTAAATGATATGCTTGTCTCGTCGTGGAGCTGTGTTGCATCGCAGAACCTCGCGTAGAGCTCGCAGGACGTGCGCTCCCTAGAAAAAGCCAATGAAGTCGGGAAAGTCGGGAGGCTAAGCAACGCAGACTGCTTAACTACCGGCGTGGGAGGGCCAGCCCCCAGCCCTTGACGCGGCAGGGAAAATATATTGCCTGTAGGGTAAATTGTGTTAACGGTTTTCTCCAGGTATGCAGTGATACAGGGGTGCCTGTTACCATGCGTTCAAGGCCGATGACACAAAACGCCGCGATTCTAACATCATCTCTTTACCTAGGGTAATGGACGCAAAAAGCATGGCGGGCGGAGAATCGAGCTTGCACATCTAGATCAGTAAACTGCCTGTAACACAAGTAATATAAATTAGTTTAAGCTCCATGCTATTACCATGGTTGCTTTCAGAATTAAGGTTAAACGTGCCCTTCAGCTTCAAAGGAAGGCGGCAGCCATGTCAGTGAAAGAAAATGCAGTCTCGAGCGTAGCTACCACTCCGGCGGGGATCAAATCCAAGCCAAGTGGTAGCGACAACAACGGATCTGACTACGACTCCGGGTCAGAAGGTCGTCCTTGCGCAGAGGTACAGCCTTTGCACACCGAGCGCCTGGAAACCAACATCTCCAGCCTCTGGCGCCGGAGACGCAACCACAAGCCGGAAGATATCGCCACCCAGCCCTCCGTCTTTGATGACCCGGAGTATCTGAACCACTACCGACCGAACGACAAGTACGAAAACCGTCACCGCTTTGACCCCTCCTTCCGGTGGACTTGGGCCGAGGAGACGCCGCTCGTCAGGAAGATCGACTGGCGCGTGACGGCATGGTCGGCGATTGCGTTCTTCGCCCTAGATCTGGACCGCAGTAACATCAGCCAAGCGAACACGGATAATTTCTTGGATGACCTGGGGCTAGATACGAATGATTATAACTTAGGGCAGACGGTATTTCGGGTGTCGTTCTTGCTAGCGGAATTGCCAAGCCAGTTGGTGAGCAAGAAGATTGGGCCGTAAGAGCAAGCTCTCTTTTATATCCCCATTAACATCGGCGTGTACGGACTTCAAGTGTTAATGCCACCACCTGTCAGTGACAGATGGATTCCTGCACAGATGTGCCTTTGGTCCGTTGTTAGTGCTGCTCAGTTTTGGTTGAAGGGCCGGTCATCGTTCTTGGCATGCAGGGCTTTCATTGGGCTCCTTCAGGGGGGCTTTATCCCCGATATCGTGCTGGTATGTCATCGCACAGGTGCTAGACCCGGCACAGGATATCATTGTCTTATCCATGTTTGCTAATACGCCAGGCTCTTAGTACATGTCATATTTCTTCAAAGGCACCGAATTGCCCCTGCGTCTGGCCTTATTTTGGATGGCAAACCGTTTAACTGACGTAGTTGCCCCCCTTTTGGCCTATGGCCTGCTCCGACTCCGCGGGTACCATGGATACGAGGGTTGGAGATGGTGAGGCGTTACGCTCTTCCCACGTCGAATAATAGAGGTGACCTGGCTGATAAAGTATACTCGATAGGCTATTCCTCCTCGAAGGTCTTCTCACCCTCGTCATCGGAATCTGGTCCATCTTCCAGATGGTGCCTTCCCCAACTCAAACGCGGGCCCCGTGGCGCAAGAAGGGCTGGTTCACGGAGCGGGAAGAGAAGATAATGGTTAACCGTATCCTACGGGATGATCCTTCCAAAAGCGACATGCACAATCGGGAGGCCATCACACCGAAGCTACTGTGGGAATCCCTCTGTGACTACGACCTCTGGCCCATTTTCGCCCTCGGGATAACGTTTGGGGTCCCAGCGAGTCCGCCGGACCAGTACCTTACCTTAACTCTGCGGCAGCTGGGGTTTGGCACTTTCGATTCTAATCTGCTCAGTATACCTTGTCAGGTTGCAACAACGGTCAATGTACGCCTCCTTACCCCTTCATTTCTCTTAAGCCGATTCGGCTCTTCGTCACTAAGCTGCACATAGAATAGGGGCTATACTAACTTAGTTGAATACACAGATGCTCATCTTTACTTTCATATCGGAAAGAATCAATCAACGCGCTATCCCCGCCCTCTTCGTCCAGTTCTGGTTCCTTCCCTGTTTGATCGCTCTCGCCGTTCTGCCTTCTGACGCCAATAAGTGGGCATCATACACTATTGTAACTGTTCTTCTCTCGTACCCAACGCCACACCCCATGCAGGTTGGCTGGGCAAGCCGCAACTCCAACTCGGTACGCAACCGGACGGTATCCGCAGCTCTGTACAATATGTCAGTACAGATTTCCAGCATAATCAGTGCGAATATTTATCGGGAGGATGACCGGCCCGAGTACCGGAGAGGAAACAGGGTATTGATTGGTATCAACGTCTTAAACATTTTCCTCTATGTGGGTGTCAAGCTTTATTATACATGGAGAAATAAAATACGGCAGAAAGAATGGACGGCGATGTCGGCGGAGGCGAAAGAGAGGTATCTTGAAACCACAACGGACAAGGCGAGTAGAAGATTGGAGTTCAGGTTTGTGAGTTAAGACAGGGATAGCGCAGGAGGGGCTTCGGGGGACCCCCCCAACCACCTGAACAAGTTGAGTCGTAACCACGATAGAATAGAGAGTTTTGGGTTTGTTGGGTACATTAACACATCAGTAGGATAGGCTTCGCCGGGCAGGAAAGAGAAGGGATATGGATTATTGATGGCTAAACAAATATCTATAATATACAGGCTATCATCTAGATGTATGCGCGAAAATCCATCACCATGACACCGTTGCAATGCAGATACCCCAAGTCTTGAATTCGTTATAGGGAAGGCCTAAGCAACCGTCCTCGAACTGGAATTGTTTCGAAAGCATAGAGGTGATGCTTGTCCCAAACACCTTCAAACGACTCGAATTCAGCAGACAGCCACATGACTCGCGTCGTCAGGGATGGAACGTGAGCTGTCGATCAATACGACTCGACCGCCTTGAGGCCCGCGAAGCTCGAGAGGCTCTCGTATCCTGCCTCCGCACTTCACTCATCCCAGGCTCCCCAGGCAATTGGGACTCGGTGGCACTCTCGCCCCTCGCGTCAGCTTCCAGCTTCTGGCGCTCCTCAAGCGTCAGATCGCTCTTCGCGTACCCAATATTCATAAAGAGGAAGAAGAGCGTCGCAAGACCAGGCAGCGCGGTGCCCAGCCACAGCGCGGACTGGTAACTCTCCCTCAGGCCGCTGTCCGTTGCGCCGACGGCGATGTCGGCTATTCCTAGCCAGAAGCTAATCCCCAGGAACATCATGCTGTTGATTACGGCACCAGCAAGGCCCTGATGACGCGCCGGAAGGTTGGTGGTGATGAATATGTTGCTAACGGTGTAGGTGATGTCGATACCGATGGTGCTGCATATCATAGCAGGGAAAACATAGGGCCAGTACCCGACGCCACGGGGCATTATGGCAAAAAGTAAGGCACACATTATGTGGCCGACTCCAGAGAAAACGAAGAGAACGCGGCCGGGGAAATGATGGAGGGTCGCGCCGCCAATGGTTCCGATTAGGAGGCCGCCAACGACTTGGGGAATATACCACACTGCCGTGATAATGGGTTCCTGGTGCATTACTAGCTCAATGCTACGAGATTGTTAAATGCTAAATAGAATAGAAATGGGAGATGGTATGTTAAAATGAGAAGGGGCAATGCCAACTTACTAGAAGCTCGAGTAGAAGAGGAAAATACCGAAGCCGCCGTAGACCAGGAAGAGCGAAAATACCATGGGCTTCATGTACTTCGGCCGAAAGAGGTCTGCGGGCAGAAGTGGGTTTTTGCAAACCCAGCCTTGGAGGTAGATAGCGCCGCACAGGAACAGCACCCCGATAACCAGCGTAACGACAATCTGTGGACTCGCCCAGCCATTTGGGACGCTGGAGCTATCCGTCAGCGCGAAAACCACCAGCACGAGCCCCGGAACAATGGTAAGCGCGCCGGCCCAGTCCATCTTGACGACCCCCCCGGGGTTGGCCTCGCGATAGTCCCGCGGGATGGTCATGAGAGACGTGGCAACAATGACAGCGACGACTAGAGCACCGATCCAAAAGTACCACCTCCATACGAGGTACTGCCCAGCAACCCCACCGATCAAAATTCCAAAGAAGAAGCCGATAGGAGCGAAGGCACCATATATGCCAAAGACGAGGTTCTTCCTAGGACCTGGGCGATATGTCTTTCCAAGGAGCATGATCCCTGCCGGGAGGAAAGCGGCGCACCCAAGGCCTTGGAGGGCACGGAAGACGACGAGCATGATGTAACTACGACTGAAGCCTGCCGCCATGGCCCAGATTCCGAACCAGAGGAGGCCACAATTGAAAACGAGGTAACCGCCGTACATGTCGCCGAGCCGGCCGAGAGGCAACAGGCATGAGCCTGTGACGAGAGAGAAGACGCTCGACGGCCATGTTTGCGAGGCCGCAGGGATAGACAGGGCTTCCGCTATGGGAGGAAGGACGATGTGGAAGCCGCTCACGAAGAATTCCTGGTCGGTGTTAGTGGACTGTCTAAAAAGATGGTTGGAACGACGGGGGTTGCATTTGCATACCGCCATGAGCATGGACGCTACGAGCGAGAAGCAGAAACCCAGCTCTGCCCACATTGTTTTGAATATAGGCGGCCGCTGGCGGCCTAGGGTCTCGACATCGAGCTCCTGGGGCTGGGCTTCGGCATCGCTCAGTCTCGGTGTCGAGTCGCGCGGGGACTGAAGTCCTGAGGGCTCCGCCGGTGTATTGCACCCGGACTTCTCTTCTTCCGTCCCCATCTCGCGATCCTGCCATAGGCTTCAGCAGGGAGTAGTATCTTGTGAGTGAGAAAGAGACACAGTCATGACGCTAAGAGACCAAGATGTGAATGCGGAGTCGGAGTCGTTCATAAAATCTTCCGCTCCGGGTCCCGATGACACAACACGGAGGTCGACAGAAGTTTAATGTGGGACCCCGTCGTTTTTTCTTCCTTTCTCCGCCCTTCCGGTCACGCTAGTCCAGAACAGGTCATAACTGTGCAATTTCTCCACATTATCACCAACACTATTCCTGGTCGGGCGAATACTTTCCAGCGGGTAGGTCCGGCGCTGACAAATAGTTTCCACCGCTTCATGGGGCCGACCGATCAAGATGCTGGGCTCAAAGCATCTTGGAGAACCGCCGACTAGGCCAGCTGTCGGAAAACATTTCCAGTTGATCGTCATGTTCTCTCCAGAGTGTAAAGTGTTGAAGGCCTATTTCTTGGTGAAGCTAACGATAGCAGAAGCCGTGGCTCCGAGCAGAGATCGTCTCCATACTCTTAAAGGCCCCGGCCTGGGAATCAACGGCTACTACAATCCCCACATATTTGGTGCCGGGCCTTAGAATATCTCATCTATGTAGATTAGAGCCACGAGAACTTAAGTAGGCCGCGCATCTTTCGGGTAATAAAAGCCTTGACTGTTGAGTATCTGTTGCTCTAAACTCAGCATGTCCTTATGAACCATTCATAACCGTTGGTCCTGAGGACTCACGGATGATGATGCCCAGCTCAAAGAGAGCATACCAGTTACGAATAGAGTACACTAGACAGTACACCTAAAATCTATAACCCGGAATTCCATCTTCATTTCCCCTTCGTCAGCAGCATATTTTCTTTGGGTCCATAATTAAAGAGCTGCCCCATGTGCAACACCAGGCATCTCAAGGGTGGTAGGGCATGATCTCTGTATTGTGTAATGTACAAATAAACCAGATAAAGAAGCCGCTGCCCCAAATTATTCAGTGTTCGGGAAGTACGGCGAAGCCTCATAAGAGGTAATACCGGCAAGCTCCGAAAACGATAAGGTTGGGGACAACTCCAGGTGAACCGGAGCAAACTAAACGAAGCGTCTGGTGGGACAAGACGGGATACCATAGTAGGTGTTAAGTCATTATTCGCAATAAAACAGCTTCTTTTAAGGAAACCGTCAGAAGCTGAGCACGCGCGTTGAGGTTATGGACGAGCTACTTGAGCAACAATGAACGGGAAGAGACAGATAGCTGAGCTACAGTTTTATTATGGTGACAGAAGAAATAGGCTAGTTTCAGGCATTTCAAAAGTCGCAGGCAATCTGGGTGAGACCGAGCTGTCAAAAGGTCGTAAACAAAATATTCAGGACTGCAGATCGGTGGTAGAGGTCCACGTTATCTTCATCCACCTTCAGAAGCATGCGAACCATTATTCTTTGTATGAGGATCCTGTTATACTACCATCTAGTCATCTCGCCTGTCGTTCATGGCGGGGAGTTCTTGTTCACCCAAGTGAAGAGGTAACACAAGACGACGGCTCAGCGCTCGATCCGAGTTGGTCATCCACTGGTACTTCTTCCTTGTCGTCTATCCTTCATTCTCCTTTAGAAGCGGATGTCCCGCCACAGTAAGGTATGTCTCACGAGACCGGGAAGCGGGACTGAGGGTATGCTTCTCAATATCGTCACCTGTAGGAATATGTAACATATGGAATTTCTATTTCATAAGAGATATATTCCCGTGTAGAAGCAGTACGAGCGTCGTGAGTTAAGGGCCGAGCAGGATGACACTATTGCAGAGCAACGCAGGCTCAAGTCATAGCCCAGCTCAGTCGCGTTGTAGTAGAGTTCACTTGTGAAGGCAGTCTCTTTCTGCTCTAGAGAATCCCTCGTCGCTGCTCATGACCTCCTAAAGTACATGCCCCTTCTGTGGTAGTTTTAAGGAGGCAACAGTTCCCAACCGGTATTCCACGGGAGAGCAAGCACTTAGACCGAATAGGCCGCTTACGGAACTTTCAGGGATATTTGCGGCCAGATTATGTAGAGAGTCGAGCACAAAAATTACTGGAATCTTAAGAATCTGGGTTCAAGATAATCTGGGGCCTAAAGGCCGAAGCTCACCATATACCGGCTGGTCTCCAACGCCGGGAGAAGGCTGATCATATACTTGACGCCGTATGAACCTCTCATTTGGTCTGATCATTCTGAGAGGTCGCTCCGTCTGAGGAAAATCCCTGAGAATCGACGTGATAAAGATCCAGAGAACGCATTGGTTTGAAATGGCTCTGTTATACTCTACGACATCAGGCAGATTCGAAGATTCAGTATGGATACCCCAGTCACGCGTGCTCACTGGAGGACACGATTTCATATGCTCTCATTCAAGGACCCGGTATTTTGGCTCCGCATCATGATGTTGAGCAGAGCTCAAAGAGGTGAACGAGCTGGGACGAAAGTATAGAGAACAGGCACTTAGGCCCTTCTCAACGAGGCCCAGTTTCCGGGAGCAGGAACTCGAAGTTGACATTGTATAGGCCCAGGTAGCCCAATAATCACCTTTTCAAACATAAGCAGGGCATGAGCCTCGTACTAGTGAAGGCAGTCATGCAGGGAACGGCCTTCCTGTCTCCTGGATCACTCGTCCATCTAAACAATACCCCATGTAGACAGGAGAAATGAATAAGAACATGGGAGGGATATAAAGGCTAGTAAAACTTACTGGGCTCTAAATCGGGGACATCACGTAAGGTTCGAGAACGCTCCATACGGACGGAGAGGGGACTCTCTGCTGGCCTACAAGGCGTTCTTTTGTAAATCACATACCCCCCCCAAGATGGGGTTCCTAACATAACAAAGACCATGGACGCCAGCATTTCTGCCTGTCTAACCCCAACTCCACCACTATTCCCTTCGGCCATATTACTTTCACTGTGGGCCCATGGCTATAGTACGGAGCTGGTACGCACACAAGGAGATGAGACACAAGTATATAGCAATTTTAAGCTGCCATGAACTTCGGCATGGTCTACTGACGCCCGCCTAGTTCTACCTAGCTTGCGATCCGAAAGAATGCTTATTCGAGGAAGTGAAGGCCTGGAACTTGAGCGCTGTTACTTTTACAAGTACGGTGTGATAAGGGCAACAGGGTTAGAACCTTCCCAATTTAACCGGAATGGAAAGTGAGCCACCGGTATCGCATCTAATCGACTACTCTAGCCCTTATCGCAGACGTGAGATGGCGGGCAAGGACGTAGCCAGTAAGCATTCCATACACAATGCCAACTAAGACACGCCCGAGCCTAGGGATGTCTTCACCATCGCCCTTCTTGCACCCCACGACAGAGCTACCGTGGTCTTCAAGATCAAAGCGGGGCACGAATAGTAGCCGAGAACAATAGCATGCGCACAAAGACACCGCATGGGTAATGTTGGAAGGCCTATCAGGCAATGGGGTGGGATAGGCATGAGAACTCTGGCCATCATCGGGCGTCCTTCGCGGGGCACATGGTGCCCCCTCCTGATCGACGCAGCTGAATGCTGCGCCACCTGTCAAGCTTCCGACCTCTCGGGATGATCTGCTCAGAAATGTGGGGGTTCCACACCAGTGGGATAAAGGCGTGGCGTGGAGGGGATTTCGGCGCCAAGCGGGTCAAGCGCGGATCGGTATGAAATATGGGCAAGCCTGTATTGGTACCGGTGAGGGGCAGTATGTGACGAAGGTAGGAAGCCCAGTGTCGGGTCATCCTCCGCAGGATTACAACTGCCCAGCTCAGGGGCTACGCGAGCATGGTATTCCACCGGAGCATCCCACGCCAGCTGCCTCGATGGTGGTTTGGCAGACTCACCCCCGCCTGGCGAGAAAGATTATGTGCTGCTGCAGGCCGCCCCTGGGCCAGGGGACAGGGATAAATGGGATATGACCCAAGAGAGTTCGAGGCTGGGCGCCGGAGTGCACCTCCGAGGATATTTGCGCGGTATTTGACTTGCCACAGTGGAACAACTTGGGGAGCCTTCCATCCACCGTTTCCCAGCAGAAGGCATTGCTTACCTCAGTCATTCCGTGGCAGCAAAGACTCCTTCCTATGAGCAGGTTCCATGCTCGTGTCGTCATGGTTCCCAGGCATTCCGATTGACCCCGCTCATCGGCGACGAGCGTTCGACTCACTTGGCCTCACGGGACCTGTCCCCCAATGCCGGTGGCAAAAGACATCGCAGGAGCCCCCTCGAAGCCCTCGCGGGGCTCACCATGCAGTCGATCAAAGGTCAGCCCATTATTATTAGCGCGTTGATCGACAGGGCCGATCCCCATACCACCAACCAACCGCCGCCCATCTTCAGTGCACAAGGAAGCCGATCTGGGCGGAGAAAGTGGCTTGCGCCATGGGACTGAGGAGGAACCAATTGGGTGGCGGGTTAACCCACGATATTAAGCTTAACTTTCAAAAAACGATTCGTCGGTGCTGGGCTTCAGGGGCAGCTGAACAATGGTGCGTCGCCCAGTGAGGCGTTTCGCCAGGGGGGCAAGTGGGATTTCCGAGACAAGGCGCTGGGCACGGTGGCGTATTTGGCTATTGTTAACGGCAAGGCCAGCCATTTCCAGGTCCCAGGGAGGCGGCGCGCAGGAAGGGGCCAAGACAATGTCACGGTATCCCCAGGCGCTGGATCCGCGTGTTACATTCCATTACAAAGATTTGTCGCCGAGAAGGGTGAAAGATCCTGTTGGGGAGATTTTTCTGACCTGGCTGCAAAGAGATCGGAGATGCAGGTTGTCGGCGGTTCCGCGCTCGGATTCGCCCGAGGCAGGACGGCTCTTGTTGCCGCGTTTGGGCGGTACGGGTTCCCTCTCACTTCTTTGTTACCCCCCCGGCCGACGACAGGGTCCGTGATCAGGGTCCAATTTCGAACCGCGAACTGTGTCTCGTCCAAAAACGGGTTTCCTAGCTCAGACGACGTGGCGCAGGCTGTTTAATCCGGGACAGGGGCAAGCACTGTATTCAGTCCAGGAACCTTGTGGGCCAGATGACGTGACGTCATTGGGTGTAAGTGCGGCTGGTTGGACGCGCATGAAAGGGTCGCCACGCTGAAAATGTAAGCCGCCCTTGGTGCAAATAATAAACTTTGGTGAGAGACGGCGTTCTGATTTGGTTATGAACACCGGTTTTGATTGTAATTTTCTGAGATGAGGGCTGATCTGCCTGTGGTAGCGAGAAGTACTATTGGCTCGTATCGACCAGATGTGGCTAATTGTCCTTCGTCAGTTTCCTCGGCCGCGGCGCCTTAGTCGCCCAAGAGGGCAAGTTCTGAAATTGACAGGGACACGTTCGTGTCAGATTCACGAGCTCAATGAATAGCGTGAAATGTCCAAAAATGGGGGCGCTGGCGGTTTGCCTGTGGGATGTCGACGGAAGCCCATGCTGAGGGATATTTTCCGCCATTCTTGTTCCTGTACGCACCTGCTGACAGCGATGTCGGTCGTCCACTTCGCTGTCCGCGGGCCGCACCCGCGGATGAACCAGCGCACGGTAGGCCATTATGCCATGATGGGATAAGCGTCGTGCGTGATCGAGATGCTTGGCCATAAGTTTGTCCGTGGGGGTCCCCAGCAGGAGTCGCGAAGGGACCCAGGCGGGAACGATGCGTCTCCGATGCTGTGAGGTGGGTAAAGTGATATCCCGCACCGGGTGTATCCCAGCCCGCAGGAAAGGTCACGACGCAGTCCGACATCCAGGACGCCGTGACTGTCGTATCGCAGAACGCTAAATCTCTGGGCTCCTGCAACCCTCTGGCACGGAAATTACGGCATGGGACCGCTGTCTCCAACGCCTCCCAAAGCGGCCAGCTTCTGTCGAGCACATCGTCCTCGCCCCTGTCCCCCCGGTCTCAGAGCAGTCCAAGCCACAGCCTCCCACGTCATCCATAATATTCAGAACATTACTCGTTACGGTGAATGCCCTCGGAAAGCCATCCCCATCCAATGGCCGGACCAGGCAATTCGAGGCGGCGCATGTCTTAAACCATTCGTGTGATAAAAGACACCGAAAAGAGGGGGGAAAAAGCCCCCCTGAGTAGCACACAGTGGAGGAGTCCATGTGCGGGTTCCGAGACATGATACTCATGTGTTTCTCTGTTTCTCCCCGCCCGTTGAGACACGCTGCGCCTCGACGCTTACGCAAGGTCTGTCGTCGGAGGGCGATGGAGGTTCTGAGCGTCCACCCTTCCTGTTCGTATTGGTGTGGACAGGAATTCCGCTGCCTTGATTCGCGTGGCCGATCGGCGGGGTGGACGCGCACTCATCGCCGGGTGAAGGCAGATTCTCCTTCGCGCGAGGGTGCACTAGGAGTTGGGGGTGTCGCTTGAAGACCGACTTCGGTCGCGGAGTCGTTAAGGACCGAGAGACCCTCACACCGTGTCGCGAAAGCCCTCTGTTCTGCAACAAGGCTGCAGGCTCATGCATCCTGTCGGCGTTCCGCCGGTTTGGTGCCGCAGCGGGCCTGGAGGAAAAAGAATTATTGCCACCAGCCGGGTCAGCCCTAGAAGGCGGGCGGGCGAACGAGGCCGACGACGTTTGGTGAAACGCCCCGAAGAGCGGCCGCGAAAAGCAATGGCTCGTGAAGATCCCTATTCCTCGAGGGGTCAGCGCCAGTTCATTGAGCCCCGCCTCAGCGATGCACGATGCCTGGTTTGCGAGCCAGGAAACGAAGAGAAAAGATACACCGAATACTCCATTCGCCCATGGGTGGAATCATCCAGCGGCCCACCCATGACTGAGCCGTTGCAAAGTTGGGATTAATGAGCCCTTGTTTCCTTCTGATTTTGGCGCCGTCGCAGCGCATAAATCGGGTTACGACGTCCCCGTGGCCGTAATGGCTCTGTGGCAGCCCGGGCGCACGCCCACGCTGCGGGCGTTCGCTAGCGCAGCGGGTGTCGACATCCCACAACAATCGATTGGGCGCTTGCGGTCCCTGTGGTGGTCAGCCCTACAGGCCCTGGCACCCTAGCACCGAAACACCTCCGTCACTGACGGAAAAGAGGGGCTGTCCGAGCTTCCCCTCGGTTTTGGTGGTCCTCGGTTTTGGATGGGCCCACAGAGACGGGCTGACAGACGTTCACAGCAAGTGCTACTTTGGGATCAAACTCGGGGCGTTTTCGGCCTACACGCTTCACCCCGCAGATAGGCCCACACCCGCCTCTCCGGGACACGCTAAGGACTCGTACGAAAGACCAGCGCACAGTGGTCACTCGTTTATTTTTCTCTTTGCGGGCAAGCGGAGATCCTCGTCGGACGACGTCCCTGGCCACTCTCCCCCTAACTGCAGATGGACCAATGCGGCGGCACCTCGGTCAGCCGTCCATACGATCGTTCCAATGAACTGGCGAGGCCACTTACCCAGGATCCTCAGGGTGTGCCACAACTCGTCCAAATTAGTTCAGAGTCTGTGGGTCGGTTGTCGGCAAACTCGCTTGGTAACAATGCCTGGTGCGCAAGGTGTCATTGACTTCGCTGATCAACAATGGCACGCTGGCCAAGGCATCAATGGGCGTTTCTGGTGTGTGAAACTACCTGTGCAAGTACGTGGGCCGTGGCGTCGCCCTCTCATTACCGCAAATTCGCCCTGAAAGCCTCCGTGGGGTGTTCAAGTTTGCATTACAGTCAGCCCGACGCCTTCCTGAGAGTCGACCGCCCCTGAGTTGCCTCAAAGAAAGCCCAATGTTGCTGATCCGTGCTAATGGGTAGGTGATCCAGAAAACAGTTGGGTTTGATGGGCTTCTCTCCCAAACGCCCTCGGTATTGCTATTGCAAGCTGTTGCGGTCTAGCAGACGAGTCAAGCATCCCCGTGGCTGTTTCCCAGAGAGAGCTAGTCGAGCTCAGCATCCGGTCTCAAAGCGACGATGGACCCTCCTTTAGCTGGTTCACAGACGTCACTCTAGCGGGGTTTTGAGTGGACCCTGAGAACCAGGTTCTCTTTTGGGGGGGAGGGGGCGCGGAGCTGATCGCGAAAGGCGAGGGTTCGCCGCGTTGCCACCCAAGATTGTTCAACGCGATATTTAGTGAAATTGCACAGATCGCATGGTGTTTTCCTGTTGCTTCGCCACCGCTTTTGTGGGCCGAGAGAGATTTTCCCCCTTGCAAATGCCGTGAGGGCAGGAAATGAGCTCCAAGGGGCAACTGGGGACGAGATGATGAACAGGCCTTGGCTGGGCGCTGCACTGCCTCCTAAGTGGCGCTTTGGGGCCTCCAAATCCGAGCAATTTGGGGGGAGGGGGTGGTGGTCTGAGTGGGGCGGGGCTAGCGTGGTAGGGCTACACGGGGATTTCGACAAAGATTTCTTGGCCGTGCAGGTTTCGGGGCACTGATTCGCGAAAGGCGGGGTGGACTCGTGGAGCGCGCAGGTGGACAAGGGTTTTTGCTCGTTGTTTTTCCAGCATCTCGCGGGGTCCATAATCAGCCGAATTGGACGCTGCCCTTCGCTCAGCGGTCGATCGAAGAGTGAGGCTGATTCTGTAATACTCGGTGGATGGGATGCTTTGGGTAAGATGAAAGCGGGGCGATCACAAAGACGATCTGGATCGGCGGGGTTGCGAGCTGCGCCACGACGATCGGGACATGAACTCGTCAGAGCGGCCGTTATTGTCCTGGAAGCTTACCGTACATGTCACCCCTGGGATTTTGGATCCCGCAAAACGAACGCTCAGCGGTCCGCCAATGTCTGTCTCGGGAGGGATCCAGGAACAACATCGAAGTGACTTCAGCAAGACCCCACATGCCAGCCAACTGCGGTTGCTCGTCCGGCACACGTGCGCAGCTGCCCTTTCAAGACTTGAGTGCGTTT
Organism: Microascus cirrosus; assembly: GCA_030271035.1. Classification (NCBI taxonomy): domain Eukaryota; kingdom Fungi; phylum Ascomycota; class Sordariomycetes; order Microascales; family Microascaceae; genus Microascus; species Microascus cirrosus. The sequence continues at coordinate 81,436 of JAMBUN010000038.1, forward strand.
CTGTGGTGAGAGCGCCCCTTTCGCCGCCTTACCCGCCGATGTCAAGCCTCGAGACCGTATATCGTTGATACGAGGTACGTAAATCGGACAATAGAAACAATTCCACTCTTGCAGATATGGGCAAGTGAGGAAGTCCAGCGGAAATGGTCCGGAGATTCGAGCCCTTCTGGGAAGAATTGCTGATGCTTATATCAATCGGGATAATACCAATATGCTTGATACGCGTCCTACGGCCTGCGCCTCCTCGACTTGTCACAGATTGCAGGGTATATGACCAAACGTAAGACTAAGCTTAGATCTCAGCTAAGGCAAAGGGCGCTTGATGGTCAATTTTTTTATGGGGGAATTCTCGCTCTCTCCTCTAGCGGCCGAGAGACTGTCATGAGCTGCCTCCGGCCAAGCGCACTACACGGATCGTATCAGCGGCCATTATCCAAAGACATCAAGCGTCACATCCGCGACCTATTACCGGCGACCCCACCCCGCCCCCCGCCCGCGGATACCGTTTCGAGCTGTCTGGTTTTCTGGATCTCCATCTTCAAGGCCCCACCATAGGGCCGACCACCCACCCTTCCGTCCGGTCATTCCGGAGCACACGACCCTTGTTCATGCCTCGGCTCTCATCAAAAACGTACTGTATCCCGGAATGAAAACGGCTCTAACACACGCGAACCACTCTGCGACGGCGATGCACGCGCTAAAACAGAGCCAAGTGGTTCGCGTCGTGGCCTTCCGTCGCACAACCGGCAGTGCTCACCGAGACAACCCCAGGTTCTATAGAGCGTGTTTCGTCGTACTGGTATTGGGAATGTCCGAGCCCAACCATGCAAAGTTCCGAGGATCCAACATCAGTATGCCATTCATCACGCGTGAATTTGTGGTAGCGTTCGTCCGCGGGCCTGACACTGGATGTGACACAGGTGTTCGGTGGCCGGAGGGAAAATTTCCAAATTAGTTCGTTTACCTGATAGAACACCACCCATTTCGCCGTCGACTTGATCAGCGGCAATGCTCGGCGATGCTCGGGGCGTCGCCGGTTCATATCCCAAGGCACCTTAGCTCCAAAGCTTATTGACAGGGAGCCCCACACTCAGTCCCACTCCACCGCAACGCCTTCTCAACCCGGCAAGATGGCCGGGCCGGGAGGCACTCCACTCGGCCGTGTCGGGAATGAAAGCCTGGCAAGTGAAGGTGATAATATCTCAGGCCAGACATCGGTGGTGAGAACTCCAATGGCTCAGGCTCAGTCTCATGCGATGCCACTCCCTCTTTCGGTTAGCAAGACTAGCAACGCTCCATGATCCGTCAAGCTGGATCCTCGGTCCAATAGCAGAACAGGTGGCCCACGCTGTGCCACGTGCGAAACGCCACAGCCGCTTGGCATCCGGATTCTTTGACCAGTCCGACTCCGAGGATGAGGTACCTGTAGGGCTGAGCCACCGTCTTTGGCTGAGGCGGTGACGGTTGAGCCAAGATGCGAATCGCCGTCTGTGGCCACAATAGCTCATGCAAGCGGAGCAACTATGATTTCTACCCATTCTATTATTCCCGGCTGAGTCCAGGATGTGGCGCCAGGTCCCGAAAGTGACCTCGTTTCCCTTGCCCGATCGAGTCCTGCGGCCGAAAAAAGACATTATTTATTATATTTTACCCTTCAGCCTTGTTTTCATCTCCGCTTGGCCGCCTTTCCGTCTACCTCGGGTAATATTAGGATGGCATGCACGAACGATGCCGCACAAGACGGCCTGCGATTTGGTAAGAATCATGTCATCACCAGACCGTCGTTTCCCCTCTTTTTGCCACGTGCAAGATGTTGGATGAAGCTTGCTCGAGGGTCGTAAGAATTTGATCTCTTCAATTCGAATAGCCCGAAAATGGCGTTCGTGATGCAGGCATTCTCTCTGCGGGGGTATCCCTGATGATGCACAGTCGGCGCTACGGGCCAGAGTTTCTGCGGGGAGATGGTTAAACCCTCCATTCCATGGCCGATTGCTGGCTGAGGGTGGAAACGTGCGACCCACGTGATTTAAGGACCTTGAACCCAGGGTTTTCAGGAACAAGGTATGATTGGAACTTCGCTAGTGACATTAACACAAGACGCGAGCAGAGTCACCCTTGAAGAAGAGCTGGCACCGGAACTCATCTGGTGATATTACGCGTCATCCAGCGGGAAACGACGATGAACGAGGGGTCGGGCGGTCTCTTTCTTGCCCATCTCCTGGATGCTAACTACCCTTGAAAACATAAACTGGATAGTACATCGTTGAGGTCACTGCTTGAAGTCATATCACGCTGACGCGGGGTCGGGGAGCCTGGGTCGTCGAGATCTGTTTCGAGCGAAGAATGAAAACGGTGGACACAAACGGCGTGGCACTGGCAGGACTGAGAAAAGGAACTGACGGAGGGTGCGGTTGTACCTCTTCTCAGAATATTGCTGGCCCTGGTACACTCTCCCTCAGATGGTAGGACGGTGCCAGGGTACTTGGCGGCATGCTATATACGACGACACCCTCACAATCTCCTCAAGTCACACCCCCCACTTCCCAAGGCCCACTTATTCTCCTGCCACCGGAACCCGCGCTAGATCTTCCATCCCCTGCGAAGGTTGACCAGCCTTGAAAGGCAAGCCCCACCTACCTTCCCGGCCTGCAGTGGTGTAACCATGCGCACCCTGTATGTAGTCGAGCCAGACCCGCCCATTCTCCACCCGCTAGATTGTGCCGCAGGGATTACGCAGTTGCCGCCCGCCCCCCAAGGAGAACGGGGCTGCAAGAAATAGAGGCCCGTATGCGCTCTGGAGACCCCAGGCATTCCTTGGCTGGGCTCCATAATTAACGGTGGCCATTGGATTGGGAGGACCAAGTGTCATGTTTCTTGAATGACTTCGCCAGATACCTCGTCGATGGCAGCCTAGCAGGAGCGCATTCGGCCTTGCGTAACTGAGACGACCTTGCACGTCAACTCCACATCCCAAGTCTGCCCCGCGAATGTTGACAAGTAAGACTTCCTGGCCACCGTCATAAGACTCTGCAGATCGAGCTCTTGCTTACTTCCGTAAGACGCATGGGCCGATGCCTGCTCTGCACCCCGTGCAAGTAATGATAATACGGATGCGAGAGCAGTGAGAATCTGTGAGGTACCTGAATTCCACTTAAAGGGAGAGGCAGGTGGGGCCTTACAGGGGGTACCTCCCGCCTCCACTAACGGGAACTGCGCCTGATAAGGCCATGGCGCTCCTGCTGCCGCCCTACTTGTACTTGTATTTGTTTTTGCCCACTCGGCTTCCGTTCGTCTGGTCCACTGAACATCTTCTTTCCATTGTCACCCCAGAATCCAGCGTCGTCGTCCTACATATCGCCAGGTGGGTTTTGAAGTTGCCGAAACATCACGGAGTATTGGGCCCTGTTGTCCCAACTCAGATCCGCCTTGCCCCCCTCGCCCTGCGTCCCGTCAGCCTGGAGGAGCAACCCTAGAGCACGACGGCTCCTCTAATAGCCGTCATCCCCTCCCCCCCTCCGCTACTCTACAGCACAAGCTGAGACCCTCTCGTCTTGCTTCGCTCCTGGCCACTTGTCGATCCTGTTGCGCGAACGAGCCCTGGTTTACCAGCTGGCGATCCGGCCCAATCCAATCCATTCTTTGACAAACCTCGTGGCCCAGTCACTGCTTTCCCCGGCCAAGAGGTCCACACCGGCATTTCCACTCGCGGACATCAACGCACGTCTCGCACTGACCAGCGGCAACGCCGCTCACAAGTCGCCACCCCATTGCGCAAGTCTTGGACCGGAGTCTTCGAATACCCTCCCGCGTCCTCGATAGCTGGAGGGGCGAAGGCTTTACGCCAAACCTGTTTTCATTTTCGACTTGCCTTCTGGAACGCTTAATGACGGTCTCGTTGGGCCCACTGCATCCCAGCGTACCCCCTGTCCAGCTGCCCCCTGGTGGCGACTCACCCGACCCGCTCAGCTCCTCTTGACACTACCACGACCCTCCTTCCTCGTATCTAAGTCTGGCTACACATCCGAGATGGATTACAGCGGACGCCAACATGGGCCCGAGACGTCAGGTCTCCCTTCTATCCTTATAGCGACAGATCCGCCTCCTCGGTTCCGCCCTTCACCTCATTCAGCACCCTCACTCTCATCCAGCACGAGTGCCATGTCGATACCAGGCGTTCAAGAGATCGAGGAGGTGCCACCAGCGTTACCGCCACCCCCTTTCCCCTTTGGAAGGCCGCCGAATTCTGACTACAGGGAGCCACGCCGCGACAACTCCTTCACATCCTTCTCCTCGAGGGAACCGAGCCTCTTTGGTAGCTTCTCGAACAGCATGGGGGACCAGCGTGATGGGCCAATTGTACGGGTTGACCGTGACGAGGGATATGCCAGCCTATCGTCTACAAGGTATGGGACGAGCCTGTCCAAGCTGCCGCTGCTCGCGCATATGTCGTTGCTGTCGCTGCCCATTAAAGGTCCCCACCCCACTCACTGACGTTTGCACCATTATAGGTCGAAGGAATCACTCCCGACGGGAGGCTTTGGAGCCTTTCACAGCAGGTACAGGTTCCAGACGAGCGCCGACGACTACTGCGATAACATGAAAAACAAGCTCAACCCGCTTCACACATTTGACAACAAGTCCCCAACTACTCAGCCCCTGAGTTCACCATGCTCTCGGGACTTTCCTCCGCACCGCCTGTCACCAGACAGTCGACTCCCCCCTCCGGCCGGGCCAGTCTCGCTTCCGCTACGAACTTCCATACTCGAAGAGCCGGAGCGATTTACGCAAACACCTTTGAATTCGGCTGTATCACCCCGTGCTGGGCCGTTCTCTATGAACAGCCGAGGTCCTAGGTCGCCTAGTGGCAATTCTGATGTCGATTACCCGCAGAGGCGGAGGCTGTCAGTCAGGACGAATAGCACATCCCTGCCTGACGACAGCGCAGTATCGCCCCGCGGTCATGACAATGATGCTGTCCGGGAGGATGCAGAAATTGCTGAGACGTCGTCGATGCGACGACTGCGCATTGATGATGCGTCGAGGGAGTACCATGTGGCTGGGCTGAAGCGCCGCGCGTCCTCGCCACCTGGCGATGAACCGATGCTCCACACCGTGACCAGCCAGAGCGACCTCCGCCGACGAGAGCTGTCCAGGGGATCACCCACTCCCCGCCTGGCAGCGACGTCGAAAAGCTCTGTTTCCTCAGTTTCGTCCAAGGACCGCAGCAGCTCGTTCACATCGACCTTCTCGGTTGCCGGCCACAGCAGCTCTGCGAGTGTGAATTCGTTCGGTCAGCGGTCCCCCGTTGGGCGGTCTCCCGTGGAGGCGGATCAAAACGCCAAGTCGCCTTACGCCGCCATAAGCCCTTCCCCTCGGGGCTCCACGGCAAAAGCATCCCATCAGCGAACGATCAGCGAGAACCGACCAGTCGCACCTCCCCGCAGGGTCGGGGAGGCGACTAAGCCCAATGGACAGCGGATGCCAGGATTTATTCTGATGTGCGAGTGCTGTCCCAAGAAGCCGAAGAAATTCGAGACCATGGAAGAACTAGCGTATGTCTCTCCAAGTTTACTTTCAGGGCAGTCCATCTAACTAACAAACTCTCATAGCGCTCACGAGGCCGAGAAACAATACGAATGTTCATTCTGCGGCAATCGGTTTAAGAACAAGAATGAGGCCGAGCGACACCAGAACAGCCTTCATGTGCGACGACATAGCTGGAGTTGCAAGGCACTCACGGACTACAGCCAGGCATTCCATGAGAGCACAAACCGACCGGGCGAAGCCGATACCTGTGGCTACTGCGGCCGGGATTTCAACCGCACCGGTTCGGTCGTGCCGGGCGGGGTCGGTCGCACGGCTTCGGATCAAGACTTGGACGAGCGCGCGCAGCATCTCATGACGGACCACAAATTTAGGGAGTGCAACAGCAGCAAGAAGTTCTTCCGCGCGGATCACTTCCGGCAGCACCTCAAGCACAGCCACGCGGGATCCAGCGGCAAGTGGACGAACATGCTGGAAAATGCATGCATGATGGAAGAGGATCCGACGCCGAAATGATGGAGGCACGGAGCGATCCGAGTGGAGGGAAGGGGGTGTCCCTGCCACTTCGCGCGTCAGCCAATAGTCTGGAATTTGCGGGCCGCTCCAGACCGAGATGCCACTCCAGCGAAAGGAAACGCTGCGGGGGGACGGGAACAGGGCCAGGGTCGACAGAAAGGAGAGACTTGCTCTGACGATATCGCCCACTTGATTTGGAATTCCTCCAAGGCGGCTGACAGAGTTATTCCTGGCGTGCGATCCCATCCCTCACTTCCAGCTCTTGCGCCAGGCCGCTGCAGACACAGAAGAAGCGGCATTGGCCAAGAACAGCAGGGTTTGGCAGGTCGGGGGCACTAACTTCCATTCGCCGTTAATCTGCTTGCCAATCCCGGGCAATATTCCTTGTCGGTCGGCGGGGACTCTGTGGGCTCGAAGAAGGCTGTGCAAATGCAACTGCGACACAGCCAAGACGCGGTGGGGTATGGATGGGGTGCGGACAGGGGTGGAGGGACATCCAAGTGGGGAACGGGAGGACTCGAACGACGTCGGTCGACCGGCAGCCAGTTCGCAGACGAGACGGTTGTGTGAAATGCCTGTGGGGTTTTTTTTTTGTTTTTTTTTGGCATTTGGGGCTTGATGTGTCGTTTCGGCTCATTTGTCTTTTTGACCTTTTTATTCGGCGCTTAGCGGTGTTGCGACTTGTGATGAAGTTCACGGCATTCAATTTTGCGACATTTTAACAAGGGCATCTGCGGCAAATTGGGCCCGTTGCCAAGATGCAGATTGGAATACGGAAGGATCGGGGATCATATGCATGGAAATACCAACGAGTGGGCGGTGAGGGACAGGACAAAACGGGGCAGTGTTATGATGAGAGCTGGTGAAACGGAAATTGGGTCTCCCATTTTGAGAATGTTCACGGCTTTTTTTTGCAGTGACGGCGCGAGGGGTGCCCGTCGCCCAAAATTTGCAAGCGGGATGGACCGGGGAGGGAGTTCGGGGACACAGTGTACTATGACTACTTGACGTGTTATGAAATATCAAGGTGGACAAGGAGCATGCCAGAGCGGACTCTGGCCACGTGTGGAATTGGGAGAATGGGCTGGACTGGATTGTCGTGCTTCGTGCTCTGTTTCTCCATGCCTCACTCGTGAAATGCCGCTTTGACGATTATGATGATTGCGTAGCTGGCATATGTATGTTAAAGCGGGGCAACGCAACAATCTCGAAGCAAAGTATAGAAAGGAGGTGGACTTCTTGGCACTGGCAATTGCGTCCCGTAGAGCCTTCGAACATCCTTCCAGATGAGTGCGAGTGGGGGTAAATGTTGGTTGTTCACGCCAGCGTCGTACTCCCGTATATTAACGATGGGGGTCTCTTACCACTTCCACTTCCGCTTCCCATGCGACGCAGCCCATGTGGTACCGAAGTGCTCTTTCTAGCCCTGCTAGGCGAGAAAAGGAAACGTAATATCCAATGAAAGTGGGCAGCCGATGTCGTACTTGCATGGAGGGGAAGCATTCAGAGGCAAAGAGGAGTCTGAATGGATGCAGGGCGTTGGTGTGCAGGGCTGGAGTGGGGAACCAGGTGATGCGGGGATCTTCGCTGGAGGCTGAACTTGGGAAGCGGGGGGGTCAGCGTCAGGATGTGGGAGGTGTACATCTGCCCCGGAGGGAGGTGCTTTGGTTTTGGTGTGGTGGAGGGAAACTATACTGTTTTGTAAGATGGCCACGAAGAAAAAGAGGTTGGGAGGCCAGAGGGCGGCAACTCGGCCGAGGAAACGGGATCTCCACCGCCTTGGAGCGGAATTGGGGTGCGGAAACTGGGCGGGGAGGAAAAAGTCATGTGATTCAGCCCTACTGGCGGGCTCTGCTCAGGGTAAGATTCAATAGTCGGATTGCTTCGATAGCGCGGATTCTATAATGAGGTAGTTATATTAGCGGGCCTGCCGGGGTATCGAGACGCAATGCTGAATGAGTTTTCTAGGCAGGGCACAGCTTGTGAGGGCGTCGTGAGCCAGCACGTTATTGGTTTCCTTTGGGTCAGGATTTCACGACTTCTTTAATAAGGAGGGCCCTGGAAGGACCCATCAACTCCTTTACGCGTGTTTGAGTCTTTTTTTACCATTCATCGGCGACCCATTCTAACGATTCTCACTCATTTGTCTCTTCAGACCTCAAGGAGGCAGGGGGGCGGGGCAATCTCGACTTTTTTTTTTTTTTTTGCAGCCATCCAGAAGCCTCTTCAGAGGGGCATTTGCCGGCACAAATCGGAGATCGGTAGCAGTGTCCATATCCGGGAATAAGATACTGGAACGCCACCCATTTTCGCATCACACCCCGCCCCAATATGGCATACAACCGCATTGACGGACCCGAAAACCTCTACGTCGGAGGGTAAGTCCGGCCTACTGTTTACGCCTGTGACTTACCACTAAACTCCTCCGCAGGATATTTTCCCTCCGACGGCCAGAGGCCCTAGCGGAGAAGGGCATCACGCATGTCCTATCAGCACTGAACGTCCGCCCAGAGGAGCTGGAGCAGGCGGGGCTCACACCGTGGAAGACGGTGCGTGATACGTATAAGCATATGATTGTCGACGTGGACGATGTGGACGACGAGAATATCCTGGCGCACTTCCCCAAGGCCGTAAGGTTCATCGAGGAGGGGCTGTACCCAGGCGAGGGGGAGGGCGACGACAACGAGAGGAAACCTACGGGAAGTGTTTACGTTCACTGCGCAATGGGCAAGTCTCGCTCCGTGAGCATGGCTACGGCCTACCTCCTCTGGAAACATCCGCACCGTTTCCGACGGCCGAACCCGGACAAAAAGAAGGGCGCGCAGCAGACTGTCGAGGCCGCCGTAGAGTGGATCCGCCGCAGCCGGCCCATGGCGGACCCGAACTGGGGGTTCCGCACGCAGCTAGAGCTCTGGTGGGAGATGGGTTGCCCTGAGGACGTGGAGGCGCACCCGGTCTACAGACGGTGGGAGTACAAACGCGAGGTGGAACAGAGCGTCGCGGTAGGAATGGCACCGGAGCTGAGATTTGAGGATGAGGAAGGAGTGGAGACGGAAGAGACAAGGGAGGTCAGCTCGACGAGCGGAGGGGAGGGACCTGAGATTAGATGCAGGAAGTGTCGCGCTACGCTCGCGACCGCGAAGTTCATTGTCAGAGTAGACCATGGCGCGCAGCCGGACGCGAGGGCGGCGGAGGACCTCGCGCCGCTGCCCTCCGCGCCTTGCCCGCACTACTTCATTGAGCCGCTCTCGTGGATGCGCCCAACGCTGGAGATGGGCGAGCTGGAGGGGAGGCTGAATTGTCCCGGGCAGAGGTGCGGCGCATCGGTGGGAAGATACTCGTGGCGGGGGTTTCAGTGCTCATGTGGCAGGTGGGTTACTCCGGCGTTCTCACTGCAGAAGGGCAAGGTAGACGTCGTGGCCAAGACGGTGGCTGTGGGGATTCGGATGCCACCCGGTGTCGGAACGGGTGCGGAACCGGGACTGGGCCCGAAAGAGAACCTGTAAGGTTGGGCCCGGGATCGGAGGCCGGCTATTAGCGGGGATTTGTTTATTGGCACGCAGACACACTGCGGTACGCGGTGTTTTTTTAGGCGATAAGAGGCTGCAATGCATGGAGTTTAAGACAGATTTCGAATCCAATTGAATCTAGCGGACGATGCACGTAAAAACCGATAAGGCTCGTTTTGGCCTGAGCCACGGCTTATCTCAGTGGAGAATCCCGGAAGCTTTGAACCCCCCCGAGGCCCCTGTCAAGAAAGAGAATTAGCAGGCCTTTTGCGATCGCTACGTCCCGCGCGTTTTCGGAACCGGGCTGCCGATGGCATCATAGCAGTTTCCCCACAACTTAAATCACGCCAGTGCGCTACCGCCCTTCTGCTCGCTCCTTCTTACTCCGAATCCTTCCAAACCTCGCCCGTTCAATTTTCGCGCAGGACGGCGGAGGACACTCACAACCGGCGCGACGCGGGTATCTTACGAACAGACGATAATATCGACGAACGCGAATTTGACGGCAGCCATGACGGAGAAGAAAGGGCCGCTGCTGCCGGCGGCGCCGACGCCCAAGGCCCGAGAGTACCCGTTCTGGATCCGCCACTTCCCTCTCACCCTCCTGCTGTTCCTCACCACGTTGTACTGGACCCTGGTCTATATTCGCGACTATACATCCTTCTGCAAGACTCTCGAGAATATAAACGGGGAGCAATGCACCCAGGTCGAGCCCCTCCAACCCGGCTCGCCGACCGAGTCCGATGAGCTGGCCCGCATGGACGCATATATAGCCTCTGACGCCTTCCGTAACGAGACGGTGAAGCGCATGGCCGGTGCCATCCAGATTCCCTCCGTCTCGTACGACGACCTAGGCCCTGTTGGGGAGGACCCGCGGTGGGATACCATGTACGACGTTGCCGAGTATCTACGGAGGACCTTCCCGCGCGTGCACGAGAAGCTCCAGCTGGAGAAGGTTAATACGCACGGGTTGTTGTACACGTGGGAGGGGAGCGACCCGGCGCTGAAGCCTACTGTGCTGATGGCGCATCAGGACGTGGTCCCAGTGGTGGAGGAGACCGTGGACCAGTGGACGTACCCGCCGTTCAGCGGGGCCTTCGACGGGAAGCTGATCTGGGGCCGGGGCGCGTCGGACTGCAAGAACACGCTAATCGGAAGCCTCGAGGCTGTTGAGCTTCTTCTGGGAGGCGGGTTCGAGCCCAAGCGCACGCTTGTGCTCTCATTCGGCTTCGACGAGGAGATATCAGGCGTCCAGGGTGCGAAGCGACTCTCCGGTGTGCTGCTGTCCCGCTACGGCCCTGGCGGCGTGGCCTCGATTGTTGACGAGGGAGCTGGGATCCAGGAGATGTGGGGCACCACGTTCGCAACGCCCGGCGTGGCGGAGAAGGGATACGTTAATGTGGAGGTTGCGGTGAGGACCAAGGGCGGCCACTCATCTATCCCGCCGCCGCACACGGGCATCGGCATCCTCGCGGAGATCATCACCGCTTTGGAGGGACACCCTTACGAGCCGTGGTTCGCGCCCGAGAACCCGTTCCTCGACCTGTTGCAGTGCGGTGCCGCGCATGCGGATGAGTTTCCTCATAAGCTTAGGAAGCTGCTTCCTGACGTGGGACACGCAGGCAACAAGAAGAAGGATAAGCTCGCGCGCGAGGCGGCGAAGATGGGGCCCGAGGTGAAGTACCTCTTCACCACCTCGAGCGCAGTAGACATCATTGGGGGTGGGGTAAAGGTTAACGCTCTGCCAGAGCGCGTATACGCGATCGTGAACCACCGGATCAACGTGGGCGAGACCCTAAAGGACGTTGAAGCACACGTCGCCAAGGTGGCGGGCGCGGTGGCAGAGAAGCACAATCTCACTCTGCACGCCTTCGACGGCGACGAGGAGGAGGGCAGTGTGGTCCTCTCGTCGGGGCCCAAGTCTCTCGAGCCCGCGCCCGTGACGCCCACCGAGGTAGACAGAACGACGGCATATTCTGTGCTGGCGGGGACGACGAGGGGCCTTTACGAGGGAGTTGTGGTGGCGCCGGGGATTATGACGGGAAACACGGATACGCGGTATTACTGGGACGTGAGCGAGAACATCTTCCGGTTCTCGCCAGGGTGGGACCCCGAGTTCGACAGCTGGAAGGGTATCCACACGGTAGACGAGAATATCAGTGTGAAGGCGCACGTGAAGACTGTGCAGTGGTACAGCGCGTTTATTCGGAATATGGACGAGGCGCACTTGGAGGAGGTGGCTTGGATTTGAGGTTCAGTTGAGCTAGCTGAGATCTGAGAGCTAATTAATGGAGAAGAGGTATCTATGCAGTTCTGGGGTGTCCAAAGCAGACTGTTGCCAGAAATGAGCGTCGAACGAATCCTTGCCTTCTTAAACGCCACACTCTAAGTGACAGAAACGTCTTCCACCCCCGTCGATCCCACCCTCTCCATCATTCCCGTCTGACACCCTCTCAGTCATGGAAACCCACCCGACTGACCCTGGACCCACTGGGGTCAGGGATGTGTAAGCACGGGACGATTCGGCCGGGGTGCGGCCTGGGATGGAACTCTCCAGCTCTCGCGTTTCTCTCATGACTGTGACGAAGGGCCATTCCTCCCTCGCCCCATTCGGAATGAAAACGACGCTGGGAGCGTCCTTCTGTTATTGAGCCTGCATGAATTGGCCTTATCCAGCAATAGAGACGGCTGATTGAGCTGACTGTCAGACCCCTCTTCACCCCCAAGCCCCCTTCCTCAAAAACAAGACACCGGATCCATCGCTTCCCCGTTATGGACACTGCCACCTAGGCTTCCAGTAGCTTGCAATCACTTTCGTTACGAAGAGGCACTAGCAGCAGGGTCATCTCGTCGCGTCAGCTTACATGCCTCCATACCCCCGCATCTTCCATGATAATCAAGTCCGCGGGCCGAAGATCGGTGCCCGTGCGGCCCAGACTCTTTCTGCAAATAAGACGGGTTGTCGGGTATCTTGTGTTACCTGCACACTCGCGACGTGTCACTCGTTCGGTGGATCCCCCATCCTTCCATCCCCTTCCTCAAAGAACGTCCAAGAGACCAGATCCCTGTCCACGGGACTTGAACAGGTGCGGGGACGCCGGGTGAAAGTGTACATGAAAGGATGCGGCCCGCTCGGCAACGGCTTTGGTGTCTGTTTCCGCCATGTAGGGGACTCTGACTGATATCAGACAAGGCCAATCCCCAATTGCTCAAGTTTCCGGATCCAAGAATGCCCTCGGACGGAGGACAAAGAATCCAGAGATGGGGAGGTGGGGTTCTCCAAGAGGAAGTTTTGAGTCCAATGTACGTATACGGCGTCCGACCTTGTGGGGGCATCGAAAGCTCCACACAAGTCTGTAGGGATATGGGAGGAAGATACAGCTGGGTCCTGTGTAGAACGATGCATCTCATTGTATGGAGGCTGGATGTGGTTGGGTGAAGGCGTGCCACTGCGGGTCTTCGCCTCGGAAGGAAAACAATAATCCTCGCCGAGATCTCTCATGGGTGGCGTTGGTAAGAACCCATCCTTGCTTTCTCCGGGGGATGGGCCGTGCGAGAGACTTGAGCCTGTCCGATACCCCATACTTGGAACACGAAGTAGACCGGTTCAACGAGTTCAGGACATAGGTTCCGGCCACTTCGTCAGCCCTAAGGTGGAGGTCACACTGGGATTCCCTGTCGAAGTTAGGACCTCTTCAGCTCTCGGCGTGTCACGTCAGTGTCATCCATGGACGAACCTGGTACGAAAAAGGCGAGCTCGCGGTCGAGACACCTGAGGGCGGAATCGTGTTGCTTGCTCAGCATGCACTTCCGTTAAGCGCCCCCTCCTCAATCAAAGGATCAGATATCACACGTTGAGAGACAATCCCTTGGTGAAGTGCATAAATTCTCACATAACGAAGTCAAGGGGCGTCAATAGTCCAGCAACGCCCAAGAGTAGGTGCAGGCGATATTGCATTGCGTGTACCGGCGGGCGTCCGGTGCGGAGTGCCCGCCAGCGAAGACGACGACGATGTCGGCTTCGCAAAATGTCGTCGCTTGTGGGTAGTGGGCGCAGTCCCCAGGCTCACAACTTCCATGTTTGGTGGGGCGTCTGGCCAAGGCTCGTCGCTCATGAGGTATATCACAGAGTAAGCACTAACTCCATTTGACAGGACGCTGAGATCAGTGGACACCACACCAAAGATGTGGAGGTGGAGACGGAAGACGACAGGGTATATTATTTATACTTTCTCACTGCGGGGGTATTCCTTGATCGCGAGGACCCTCGATTTTGGAAAGACCAAGTTGTCGAAACTCGCAGCCCCGGACGATGTTGCGCAGCTGGCCCTCACCCAAAGAGGTAGTAAGCAGCGGGCCCCGTATGACCCCGAGGGCGGGGTTCGTCGTTTCGGGGCTCTGAATAAGGTGCGGCTGACAGCAGCCACGGTTAGCGGCGAGGTGCCAAATCGGGTGTGCTGATGACGCGGGAAAAGGATCCTTGCGATTTCGAATTGGGGGGGGTGGGTGGGGGGGTGAGTGGAGAGAACCCCGGCTCTTGTCTTGAGTTTCGAGA